>JAWZYT010003544.1:0-180631 GCA_034508575.1 Petrolisthes manimaculis | reverse complement strand
AGTCAACGTCTGTGGGTTATGGTGAATTAGAAGACAGGTTTTTAGCAGGCTTATTGTACTCGCCAAAACCCAGCCACCTCTAAGGTGACATAAAACTTTATTATAGAAATATGTATAATAAAGGGTAGAGGAGGAACTATGCTAAAAACTCAGCGTAGTAAATAACAAAGTAATGGTGACTTATATACAAGAAAGACAGAAATGACTTGGCCATACCCAAGGTAGGCGACCCTGATACTAACACAACCACTGGTATCCATATAACAGTAAGGGTAAGAAGGGACTGAACAACTTGTATCTATATAACAGTAAGGGTTAGAAGGGACTGAACAACTTGTATACATAGCCTATAATATCTTGTATACATAGAACAGTAAGGGTTAAAGGGACTGAAAAAAACTGAATAATCTAAGGTTCCCTCTCTCTCTACCTTTTATCACTAAAGCCAAGTTACAAGACAGATGAAATAATTCTATGCTTCATAAAAGGTCAAATTGGTGGACTACTGATTCCTCTACATACAGCTGAGCGACAGAGGTGGAGGTGTGTCTGATCACCGTCTGTATATCAACTGTCAATAGAGGTCATGCATAAGGCTATCACATAATATAGGATGATAGTCCTTTCTTAGACGCCACACACTGTATACAACTACGTAATGTTTAGAGGACTTTTGGGGAATGGATGTGCATACGTGTTATTCTATACAATATTGCAAATCATCTATTACCTTCAATTACGATGTTTATTAATTGAACTATATATATATCAGAAATTGACACTATTGGTTCAGGGCAAAACAAGAAATAATGTTAATTTGACAACAAAGCCGTGGGGTCCCAAGTGAAGCCACCGAAACAAAAGAGTTAAGAAAATGTGCAACTCCATTATCTCTCCGTCTCCTCGGTCGTGTCGAAATGTTGTTATGAAAGCAATGTTGCAAATTAAGACATCCGAGAAAAAAAAAAATAACAACAATAACATGACTCTTAATTAACTCATTTCCTACTTTTTTTCTTTGCGAACATGTGTGAAAAACAATTCTTTTCACTCCTGGGAAGTCGAACTGATTGAACGAATTACCATGTCTGATAGTTTTTGCTCTCCCCCATGTTACCTAATCTGGGAATGGACCAATTTCATGTGTTGCCAAAGAATTAAAATCAAAGGAGTTATAAAGGGAATCTCTCTGAAAAAACACTATTCGTACAGGCAATTACAACCAGTCTATTATCATTACTGTTATTTTTTATCTTTTATAATTATTCTTATTATTACTATTATATTGTTATTATTATCATTATTATCATTATTATCATTATTATTATTATTATTATCATTATTATCATTATTTTTATTATTTTTATTCAGTCTATATTACTGTTCAATATATTATTATTCAAAGACACTTCGACTTAAACAGTACCGTAATTAAAAGTGTCACAGCGGCACAAATATCAAGGGTCACCTGATAATTAACCCCACCTGTTGACTGAACCACTGTCACCTGTCAAATACGACCCACCTGCTAATTGCGGTCACCTCACAACAATTATTAGGAGCGGAACCAAAGCAGTCGTTGGTTGGTGTAACCCTTGACCTGCAAGTGAGTGACCTGAGCCAATGGACACCACCACCACCACCACCACCATCACCACAGCCATGCACTTACCGTCACGCCACACTGCCTCCCTGGACATACATACATACCTGAAACAATGAGACACACCTGTTAGTAGCTGTTATCGTTACACACATATAACAAGATACTGTACTGCACAATACACATGTTAACAAGACATTTATAGATGGCATGAATGGGATGTGAAAGAATATTAACTAACTATATAAATTATTCCCTCTCATCTATACAGGAGAATTGGGCTACGTAGTCACATCTTGGTACTGAAACACACTATCCCAAAACAATTTTTTCTTCTTTGACCTAGAGAATGACCTAAGAAAATTGAAAAGGAAATACTCGGCAGTTCAAGGCCACTGGGTCCATGACTATATAAACTGAGGCGAATATAACACTAAAACTAAATCCAATAAAAACAGTATTACCTACAATGATTTAATTATCAAAGGAATTGATTTATTGATTGATTGATATAAGGTGTCGCAAATGTTATCTAATCATTAAGGAAATAAATATATTATCATATAGTTCCAGCCTCTTTTCTAAAAATACAAGATATACAAACCAAGAGATCAATCAATATAAACATCACTATTGACACACAATCATCATAAAACCATTCAAAATATACTGATTATATATTAACAAGGATCATCCATACATTATACCACAAAGGTGAATCACTGTGTCATCATTAATATACACACACATAATCAATAAACATACATCTTGTTTACCATCTGTATACCAACATCTCATCATTAAGTATCTATCTATCTATACAAATCAATACAAACTTGATTCATAACGAAACATCTTATCAATAACACATCCTGCTTATCAACATTCCATCTGTATACACTTGGTTAATAAGGAAATATTTTATCAATACACACGCTACTTATCAACATCCCACCTGTATACAATTGGTTGCAAATAATAACCTCTTATCAACAAACATGCTATTTATCAACATCCCATCTGTATACAATTGGTTCATAACGATACATCTTATCAATATACATCCTACCAATCAACATCCCATCCGTATACACTTTAGATGATGATGATGGAAGTGGTAAAGAGTTTGGAGTGACTATAAAAGCCTGGCAATGAGCTTCATCACCCACCTCATGAAGGGAAGCAAACTGGTCCAATTTCCTGGGGTTGATCTTCCACCTGGTGATGTTAGAACACACACACA
Organism: Petrolisthes manimaculis; assembly: GCA_034508575.1. Taxonomy (NCBI): domain Eukaryota; kingdom Metazoa; phylum Arthropoda; class Malacostraca; order Decapoda; family Porcellanidae; genus Petrolisthes; species Petrolisthes manimaculis. Next base: position 177,785 of record JAWZYT010003544.1, on the reverse strand, counting down.
CACACACACACAGCATGGCAAAGACAGCCGTACACACACACACACAGAAAAACAAAGACATCCGTAAATACACGCAAAGCAAAACAGCCGTACACATACACATATATATACACATACATACACACACGTAAGCAATACCATTTGCGACTGTGCATGGGTGATGGTGAACTCTTTCAGACCTTAATGTACACACGTACTACTCATACACAGTACACACCAGTGTACTTATAGATTTCATGGATTGGTCACGTATATATACACATGAATACACAAACACACACATACACTCCTAATTAATATAATTATTATATAAATCATATATAGCTGAAGACAAAGACAAATAAGGAAATGAAGAAAAATTAGAAGATGATAATAATGACGAAATGTGTGTGTAGTGTTTGTTAGTCTGCGTCTGTGATCTGCCGACGTTAGTCAAAGAAATCTATTAAGACATTTTTTTTAAGTACGTTACTTTCTAAAACACTAGCTAAATATTTGTGGTATGTACATACAATTACGATTACGTCTTTCAAATGTAATTGATTCATTTCCATTCCTATAACACAACCTTTAACGGGGTAGTACAGTGTTGGTAAATCTGTAGTAAGTGAAAATTATTCCTCCAAACTATTTCAAGCAACAGGCCACCATTATTTTTTTAATCAGGTCCTGTTTGTTTCCTGGCACACTATGGATGAGTCAAGACGCTCCCAATGGACCAAAAAGTGTACTATCAATCTCCTTAAAAACATCGGTAGTTTATGGGTAAGACTGTATATGGAGGGTAAGACAGGTGTGGTAGGTGTTAGACACGTAGTTATACAAGTGAGAGAACAAGTGTAAACCCAGTAATAAAGATGGGAGTTACAAGGGTTACACGAGTTACATCCTACAGGTGGAAGGACGGGTGTGGAAGACAGATGTAAAGTCAGTAATGAAAGCGTTGTCGCCTCACCAAACACTTCTTGAAAGATATCAGAAAATTATTGACAAACACATTCACAGTGCAAAAGTATAATATCCAAAGGTAAATTTGTTAATCTTCTCTGGTGCTTCAGTTTACCAGCCTCATGGAAAACTTATATGGTTCAAGACTTGACCAATATATCCTTTTGTTAGTGGCTGTACACGTCGTTATACAGATGGGATGACAGATGTGCAGATGAACTAGTTAGTCAGTTACACATTTAGGAAGACAGGTGTGGAAGAGAGGTGTGTACAACAAGCAGAACAGGTGTGTAATCATGTGTGTACCAAAGTTCGCCATTGTGTTTAGACTCGGCCCTATTACACTTCCTTATAAGCCACCACCACCACCTTCCTTCCAACCTCTCCACTCTACCTATACCTTCTCTCGTACCCCACCCCTCCACCCTCTTCTTTCTCTCCACCCCTCCACCCTCTTCCTTCTCTCCACCTAGTCCATCCTCACAATTCCATCACCTCTCTCTCTCCACTCAATCTCTATCTTCTCTTCCACCAACACCCCTCCACCCTCTTCTTTCTCTCAACGCAGTCTATCCTCACAATTCCATCACCCTCACCTCACACCTTCACATCTCTCCCTGCCCATTATCATCATCATCATCATCATCATAGCCAGTTGGAAGTAAACAAAGATCTCTCCCAACATGTTTCATTTGTCACTTCTGCTGCTGTTAATTTAATCCTTCCTACCCCGGCGACATTACTTATTTCCTCTCCACCTGGTTCTTTGTCAACATCATTATCTTGTTCCACCCCGAGGTTGTCTGCCCATTATAATTCTCTTAAACTTCCGTTTCTGATCAGTTCTACCGGTACAGACTTTATGATCAGCACAAATACACTTCTCAACCCAAGAACTGACTACACCTTATGAATGGGGAAGTACAACTGACATGAAAAAGTTTAATAATCATTCCAAATAACACACACACACACACACACACACAAACTATCTATGATAGTATACTTAGAGTCTTAGACAAACACCAGATTACCTAAGAAGACACAGGGAGTCAGATTAAAGTGCCTTCTCGTCCCATCAGTTCTTTACTCCCCGCTGCTGCTGCTCCCTGGTTACCTGTGCCTCCAACACAACATTACGTAAGGCACATCTTGCGTCATGACTTCTACGGACCTTAACCTTATTCACGTCTCAGGGCGAGATAATTACAGTGCCCCAAGACACATGGAGAATTCCGGCCCGGGGTGATGTGTGTGTGTGTGTGTGTCTGTGTGTGTAAAAGAAGCTTGTCTGTCGTTCAGTCTGTTTGTCTGTCTGCCTGTCTGTCTGCGCTGTCTGTCTGGGTGCCGGTGGTGAGACTGAGAGAGAAGTGTGGTGGTGGTGGGAGAGGGGTGGTTATAGCTGGGAGAGGGGTGGTGCTGGAGAGTGGTGATGGGGCTGGGAGAGGAGAGGTAAGGTGGTGGTGGTAGTGGGAATAGAGAGTGTTAAGGAGTGAAGTGGATAAACCCAGTGGAAGTGGAGATGGAGGTGGAGGTGGACGCTCGACTAAGGTTGGGGTAATGAAGGTGGAGGCCAAAAATGAGGAGTGGGGTGGAGGACACATATGGCAGTCAAAATGAGATGGGAACTAACAAGAGAGGGAAATATGCCTTGATGAGTGGGAGATGAAGATGGAAAAAATAATGGAAAGTACAAGGTAAGATAAACAGAGAGATAGGAAAGACTTCGAGTATGAGGGATAGACAGGATAGAAGGACGAAAGGATAGGTGGGGAGAGAGGGAAAGAGAATAGATGGACAGGTGGAGAGAGGGATAGACCGGACATTTGGGAGAGAGAGAGAGAGAGGGAAGGATAGATGGACAGGTGGGGAGAGGGAGAGAGATAGACAGACAGGTGGGGAGAGAGAGGGAGGGATAGACGGACAGAAGTGGAGAGAGGAGAGAGGAGGGAGAGAGGCTTTGTAAGACGTGGATCTCTCAAATTGTGACACGGCCCGTCTATCAAAGTGATCCCGCTTCCATTATTCATAATTACATCTTACGTAAGGCAACTTTTCCAATGCACTTTCATTGTCTGTTTCAGGGTCACTGGCTGTAATGTACCCAAGAGTAGAGACAGAGGAAATAAATAAAGGAAAATAAATATGTAGAGTGACGTAATGTAGACTAAAGTATTAGACAAAATAAACGAAAGTAAAATGTACCCAAGTGAATAGATGAAATAAATAAGAAAAATATGTAGCGTGATGTAACAGGAAGGAAAATAAAAGAATTATATATCTACGGTACCGTACTATGAATTAATGGAAGAAAATTAGCTTATTTTTTTATATTGAAAGATCCGAGGACCAGGTGAGTACAGTACACACTACACACGAATATAAATACCCCCCCACACCTGACCAACTGAACCCCTCCCCCTTCCCCCCCCCTTTGTGACTTTGGGATGGAGGTCCAATACTGTACGTGATCAGACTGTATAATAAAATAGGGGGGTCGACCAAACGTTACCATACATACATACATACAAGGGAAATTAATTTGTTCGTTTATATTAAAATGTTGTTTAATATCACGTGTTGGTTCATTTTAATATCGTTCATATTTATTTTCAAATTCATATCACCTATCTGGGTCATATTTTATGAGTGAAACGTACGGTACTTTTTCATAAGTGTTATTGCCCCTGTATATCACAATGAAGTGACAAATTTAATTAAACTAGGAAGAGAACATGAGAAGTAATGGTGTGTATTTGTGAGTTATATATGAGATAAAGAGAGAGGAGAGACAGAGAGAGAGAGAGAGAGAGAGAGAGAGAGAGAGAGAGAGAGAGCGAGAGAGAGAGGGAGAGAGAGAAAGAGAGAGAGAGGAGAGAGAGAGAGAGAGGAGAGATAGAGAGAGAGAGAGAGAGAGAGAGAGAGCGAGAGAGAGAGAGAGAGAGAGAGAGAGAGAGAGAGAGAGAGAGAGAGAGAGAGAGAGAGAGAGAGAGAGAGAGAGAGAGAATGGGGTCCTGGAGAAGGTTAGGGAGCCGCCATCTTGCCCTACACCAGGTGATGGGGGTAATTATGGGCACGTGATGAGTAAGGGTACGGCTTTGGGGGGGGAGGGGGGTAAGGGGACGGGGGACACCACCATTATAACCTACCCCACATTCTACTTACCTCATTGTACTCCCTCCCTCTCTCTCTCTCTCTCTCTCACACACACACACAAACACACACGCATACATACACACACATACATACATACACACACATACATACATAATACTATACATACATGGGAGTCACAATACCTCCCACATTCAGCCTAAAACTATTTGTGCTTCTATGTCCACTGCAGAGCCTCGTCTATACCATTTCTCCCAGCTGATGGACGGACTGACACACACACACACACACACACACACACACACACACACACACACACACACACACACACACACACACACACACACACACACACACACACCCTCGTTACACTGACAGTTTCTAACCACCAGTATTTTTCGGTGTTATTGTCTATATTCAAAATAGGCTACAGGTTATTTTCAAACACTTTCCATTGCCGGTCACAGAAGGGGAACCCAAAGTTAACATTTCTATGAGGCAAGCAACACAACTTTGCAAACACAGAATAGTAGTGGGAAATACCTGTATATAATTTTAGTCAATGGAATTTAACAATGCCTGAGAAACCAGATTATTATTATTACAATTATTATTATTAGAGATATTATTATTTTCAAAGAATCCCGAGATATAACTTGTAAATGACCAATTCATTAACCTGTAAGCTACAATTTCTTCCAAACTGAAACTGAGCTGACACCAAAAGATCATTGTTAAGAATATATAAAAAAGGCCTTGTTACCTAAGAGTTGAGGCCAAGATAATGATCGTAATATGAAGGCAACAAAAGACTTCAAAGAGTGGCAAAAGAACACAACCTAAGATGAGGTGGTTCGTTTTGTGTCACAATTCGGAGAAGCCATACAGTACCTCCAAATCACTGACAAAATCCTGAGCCTCCTTAATTAATGGGATGGTATACTTTTAGTTCATTAGAGCACCTTCAGTACTCCAAAGTATACCGAAAACAGAACCGAATTAATAATAAAAACAATGGTGGCGTCTTGCTAGGAGGAATCGACAGCTCCAGACTTACCAACACTGTATAGACTACTTCCCCTTAAAAGCCACCAACCCTTCCTCAAATATCCACACACATGAACCAACCCATTCATTTCCCAGGTTCACTACACCCATTCCCCTCACACAAGCAGCTGTCCCTTCCGTCCAATTACCCCAAATTATATATTTTTTTATATATATATACCCTTTCATTGAACCCTTACGATCTGATGCAACTAACTCTCTATATAATCCAGATCTCCCTTCCAATGCATCCTTTCATGGTGTCCATCTATACACTATACGTGGTTCCTTAATCTCCTCTTCTCTCATCCACTCTCTTTATCCTTATCCTCTTGCGTCATTTAATCTATCCTCCCACTCTCTCTCTCTCTCTCTCTCTCTCTCTCTCTCTCTCTCTCTCTCTCTCTCTCTCTCTCTCTCTCTCTCTCCATACATCTAAACCCCTTTCACTGACGAACCCTATATCTGTCAGTCTGTCCCTTTCATACACCTGAATTCCACCTTACGCAAACACACACTCACCAGATGTCCCCGTCACCTAAATATTTACCACACAACCCCATCATTCATCCACAGGCTTCTCTATATTGCCTTCGTCGGCGTAGCGAAGACCCAAGCTAACAAACTTTCTTCTCTTTTCTTCTTCACAGAGAAAACTTGGATCATAAATGTCAACGTAATCAAACCATGAATGCTATATTGTATTCAGATTCATAGTACATGTTCCCCCTGGCCAAGCTCCATCACAATACAATCATTTCAGCTGTATTCAAAGCCAGAGTACTACCTGTGGCTGTAATAAAATTACTATATAAATTCCTATTCTCGCGTGGCACAATCTATCTATCTATCATATTTTCTTCGATTACAGTACAAAGCGGAAATGAGAATGAGATGTAATGGGCGAGTGGAGATGGTTTCCTATTGTCACACTGGGCTTTGTCAGGGGGTACCGTAGTGGTTCCTGAAGGGGTCCTCTCGTCTACTCTTGTGAATAGAAGCCTCTCACTCACTAACTGCACCTACAGAGTAAAATCTTACCAATTTTCAGCAGACGTTTGCTCTTTTCGAAAAAAAAAAAAATTAAACATACGACCATGTCAGTGAGAGTTCTAAGATTTTTTCGTATGGAAAATACATATACAATAAGTTTTTAATAAATACAACAATCTGAGTGCATTCCTGACCACATAACCATATAAACAAAAGCAATAAACAGTATAACTCCATACATGTAAAATTCCGTGATAGATATGAATAACCTGTATCGTTCGTCCTATTCAGCTCAACCTTGGCCTCGTCCCTCAACCCAGAACCTCCATCCCCGGGTGTTCTCCTGGGGCCACTCCCATTCTACTGTATGGTGTGAGGGTGTGGTCGGTCGGTATCTCTCTCTAGGCCCTCGGCTTTATACACCCAAAATATTACCAGTACTATCAATTGTTGTTGTTGTTGTGTGTGTGTGTGTGTGTGAGTGTGTGTGTAGAAAGAGTGTGCTATGTAGTTGAGGTGTGTGTGTGTGTGTGTAGAAAGAGTGTGCTATGTAGTTGAGGTGTGTGTGTGAGTGCATTAATTTTGTTTGATCTTAGAAGGAGCAAGAGCGAAATAGAATAACTGTATACTGTATATCCCATAGTGTAATAATGTGTAACAAAACTGGACTGCGTGAATATTCATGTGTGGTTCAGGAAAAAAGGTGCAACATTAAAACTGTGTGAAGCAAAATATTACCACGTGGGACAAGAAGGGGAGAAGAAAAGGCGTAGTGGAGAGTGTGTGTGTGTGTGTGTGTGTGTGTGTGTGTGTGTGTGTGTGTGTGTGTGTGTGTGTGTGTATGTGTGTGTGTGTGTGTGTGTGTGTGTGTGTGTGTGTGTGTGTGTGTGTGTGTGTGTGTGTGTGTGTGTGCGTAACTTTCTATATGATCAAAAGCATAATATAAGTAATCATGTGCAGGGCAAGTTAGTGTGCGAATGGAGTTGAAAGGCCTTGTGTAGTGTAGTGTAGTGTGGTGTGGTGTAGTGTAGTGTGGTGTAGTGTAGTGTGGTGTGGTGAGAGGGTGTGCAACTTTCTATGATCAATTGCACAGTTAAGTGTTCAAGAATGGGGGGTGTGAACGTCGTGAAATGTGGTGTCGGGTTGATTATAATGGTGAGCAAGAGTGTGTAGATATTTGTGTTGTGTTGTGTTGCCTGTCTGCTCCAAATTTGAGTGTTTGTTTTGAGTTATAAATGTTGAATACATGCACGTTGTTTGTTGGGAGTGTTATTTTTGTGTTGTAGTGTTGTGTTAGTGTTATGGTGTTGTTGTGAGGTCCTATATCAATATTGTTTGGTATTGTATATACGTTGTGTTGTGTTATACGGACATTAGTGTGTGTTCGAATGAGTGTTTGAGTTGCGTGTGTCCTGATGTGTGCATGATGTCTGTTGCTGTGTGCGTATAGCTGTTAAAATGTCTATGTGTAAGAGTTGCTGTATATGACAGTGTGTGTTAGTATGTGTGTGTGTGAGAGAGAGAGAGAGAATAGAATATGTGTGTGCTGTGTGAGAGAGAATATGTGTGTGTGTGTGTGTGTGTGTGTGTGTGTGTGTGTGTGTGTGTGTGTGTGTGTGTGTGTGTGTGTGTGTGGTGGGAGGGCAACGTCCGCCTGTGTGAATGAAGGAGTGTGTGACAGCGGCTCTTCCTTGTGCCTGTGTTTGTTTTTCTTGCCTAGGTATCTAGTGCATACTTGAGTCTGTATTTGTGCTTGGAGATGTTAGCCAGGCATCGTATACATCCCGCTTGTGCTTGCTTGCTTGCTTGAGTTGGTATGTCGGTGTTAGGTGTCTGAAGTGTGCTGATTACTAAGTCCGTCTAACTGTGGTTGTGTCTGCTTGCATGAAGGCATCTGACTATATAATTATGAACGATATATTGCTGCTTATGTGTAATTGATTATGTATTTAATTACATGTACTTATTAAATTATATAAGTTGGAGCCCCATGGTCCAGTGAATGGAGTCTTAGCCTGACAACGGGACCATGTATGTACTTCAACATATTGGCACCCAGTTGAGTTATCCTCGATGGTGTGCAGAGATATATACCCGGTACTCACATTCTCCCACAGTAGTAGAATGTTTTTGTTGGCCAGTGTCAATCTGTGCATGCATCTAACATATTTTGAAAAGGTTTACCAACAGGCTTAGAAGGCCCATAAATTCGTGTTTTTGGTGTGAATAAAAACGACATTTTCAAGCCTCTGTCACGGTGCAGGATTCAGTAATGGATTGTACCGCCGCTAATATGAACTAGCGGATCAAGGTCCACAGAAACACGCTACGTCTTTTGAGTTATCCTGTGTAGCCTAACCCAAGCCTAACCATACCTACAAACATAAGTGATTGACACTCAGCCCCGTTGTGTCGTGAACTGTCCGTAGAGTTTATAGCTCACTTCGTAGGACAGTCTTTGAAAATTGTAGCATTATTTCTCAAAGTCAGGACGATATTCTATTTTATAAGCCCCCCCCCCCACACACACTCACTCACTCATACATCTCTTCACAATAGTTTTCCCACAAGTAAGGGTCGACTTCTGAAACTAACAAAATATAAGATGATCACAGGACCTGCACCAGACAACAACACTCCCGATGAGGTTACTGTCAAAATCCGAGAGTTGGTTCCTACTTGGGTGTTCGGTGTAATAAAGGCAAATCTAGAGGAGTGGAACAGTTGTGTTAGAGACAAGTAGGAACAGCAGTTGTGGATGCGACAGGTGCAGACGAGGGAGGGTGTTGAGGTGGGAAGTGTATATGTGTACGTGTGTGTAGAATTTGTGGATGAGACTATATAGTGTAGGGAGAGCAAGAATGGATGAAACAGGTGTAGACGAAGTACAGTATGTGTGAGAAGCAGGTACGGAGGAAACATGAGCAGACGAAATAGCTATGGTGGATGTGGATGAGAAGGAAGAGGAATAGGAGGAGGAGCATTATGATGATGATGAGGAGGAGGAGGAGAAGGAGGAAAGGGAAGTATAGAATAGCAGGAGGAGCATTATGATGATGATGAGGAGGAGGAGGAGGAGGAGGAGGAAAGGGAAGTATAGAATAGCAGGAGGAAAAGAAAGAAAAATAGAATGAGGAGATGAGAAGGACCAGGAGGATGATAAACAGAATGAAGAGGGTGAGAGTATGAGGAGTATAAGGAGGATGAGGATGTAGCGTCTCACCACAAACATCACACAGCGTCTGAGGGAGTGAGGGAGGTTCCAGCCCGCGGGGGACAGGAAAGAAGTCAAGATAAAAGTGTTATTTTCACCGCCACACTCACTGCAAGCGGAACAAAGACCCGTACACGCTCACCTACTGCTTTGACCAAACTCCCTATTACACTCACTCACTCACTCACTCTCTCTCTCTCTCTCTCTCTCTCCTGCGGACGCCTTTTCCCTCCCTCTCTACACTACTACTACTACTACTACTACTACTAGGCTACTGCTGCTACTCGTACTACTACCACTATTATCATAATTACGCAAGTTAAACAGAAGTTAGCACAGAACACAGACACCTAACGGGAGAACACGTGTGACCAACATTCCTCAATTTACACCTGTATAAGATGCAATATTCTATGTTATTTTTCTTTATATATTCATAGTAAATATCGCAGTTCCGTACAGATAAGAATCCGTACAGATATATTCACCTCACCCACCCCACACACACACACACACACACACCACCACCACCATTACTGCCACGACTGCAGCAAGAAGTTTAGTCCTCCCTGGGTCAGATACATAAACTATAACTTGGGCCTTCATGCATGGACTGGTTGCTAAATTTGGATTGTAAACGTACAGTCAATCTGTCCAATACGAATTCATGGATACAAGTAATTAGAGTGTGTGATGCGAATTTACGACTGGAGGTGTATACTGGACACGTGATACTAATTATTCATACAGAGTGAGCAAAATACATGATACAAAATTTAGATAACGAAGGCACAATACATACATAGGCTATTCTGTACGTGTGATACAAAGTAAGTACCGTACTACAAGTGTATACAGGTGTGATACAAACTCTACATTACGAGTATTATTATGATACAGTAGCGGACATATGAAACAGACACACCTAAAACGTTGCCCCTCATTGATCATAGGATATAGGATAAGACAAGGTATATAATTATGTAAAGAAGAGTCCTATTATTATGCTTTATAAAGGGTCCAGTTTGAAGCAAAGTAAATATAGCTTCACCTTGGATTGAAGTGTATCTGTTTCGTGTGTCCAAAACTGTACATGTGACACAAATTTAAAAGAGTACAAGACGGTGTGCTGTAAACGTGATGTACATTTTACAACCCTACAGTGTATTATAGTACAGTACGTCTAGCTGTAACCTGGAGGAGTGTACAGTACAGTATACATAGAGACGTGTATGAGCCAACAGCCTAGCAAAGTCTGTCTGTGTGTGTGTGTGTGTGTGTGTGTGTGTGTGTGTGTGTGTGTGTGTGTGTGTGTGTGTGTGTGTGTGTATGTGGGTGTGTGTGTGTGTGTGTGTGGTTGGTTGGAATTATAGTGGGGGGCCTCAGGCAGACATTGGTGGTGGTGGTGGTGGTGGTGGTACTCCTGCTACATGCACACACACACTTCACTTCCGCCATCACACACACACACACACACACACACATCTTGAATCTTAACGCACTTATTCTCTACATTTCATTAATATCTTTCTTCTACAAGCATTTTACTCTTTTCTTGAGAGAGAGAGAGAAACATGTGTTAATATTCAAGATGTGTGTGTGAGTGTGTGTGTGTGTGTGTGTGTGTGTGAGTGTGTGTGTGTCGTACTATCACCTACAAAAGTCCCGTACTATACACTGGACTCGTTGTTGTGTGCCAGTGGTCTGTTGTTGCTTGGTAGAATCAGTCGCCCCCTTCCTCTTTATCACTACTGCCTATATGTTATTACTCCTCTGTGTATGTGTGTGTCTGGAGTACCTCAAAACACACACACACACTTCTCTCTCTCTCTCTCTCTCTCTCTCTCTCTCTCTCTCTCTCTCTCTCTGTCTGTCTGTATCTCTCTCTGTATCTTTCTCTTTCTCTGTCTCTGTCTCTGTCTCCTCTCTCTCTCTCACCACATACATATGCTATTCAGTTTTAAACAACACACAACATGATGTACTTCCGTATGACATTAAAGATTTAAATTAGTGTCTTCCATCTCAATTTGAATTCCCTTCCCATACTTATCTACTGCCAAGCATTTTTCATAATAAAGATGAATTCAGTAGGTGGTATATAATTTACCTAACACTGTGCTGAGGTGAATAGAGATGGATGTGAACCAAATGACTTAAGGGGAGAGTACAGTTTTTTTAATTTTAGGAGATATTGATTCCTCCAAACTATTCCCAGCAACAGACTTCCATTATTTTTGTTCATCTGGTCTTGTTTCCTGGCATACTTTGGAGGAATCATGTCGCTCCATTGTACCAAAAGTATACTCTCCTCTTAACTTGAATTCATGTAATGTTTATAATTATGAGTGGTCGGTCTAATCTGGATGCCTGAGCCCGTCAAAAAAGGCTCTACCAAACCAATTACAGCCAAACTTAATCAAGAGAGAGATAGGAGATAGAGAGATAGGAGATAGAGAGATAGGAAGAGATACTTATTAGAATGTACGAAGTGGTATACGGCAGTGAAATATGGAATCACACATTTTTCACATTTACTTCCAAAGCAATCGTTTTTATATTATGTTTTGTGTAACTCCAAGACATTTCTCTCGTCACAGTGAACTCTTGGATTGTCAAAATGTTGTGGATATAATTATTATGCTTTTGACTGATTAACTTTCATAACGAATTATCCTTCCTGACTTGAAGAAACAATTGAGAATTTTCTCCAATGTACAAACCCTCCTTCATTAGTTTTCCATTATATAAAAGCCCTAAAAAAAGTACAGTAATTAGTATATACTGAGTGTCTGGATAAAAAAGAAGACAAATGGATGAATGGTCTGGAGTAACTGGTGGTAACGAGTGTGAGTGGGTATAACAACGAGTGAGTGGGTAACGAGTGAGTGGGTATAACGAGTGAGTGGGTAATAACGAGAGAGTGAAGGGTATAACGAGTGTGAGTGGTGAACAAAGAGTGAGTGGGTATAGGGAACACCAGACCTACCTACACACAATATCTACATACATTATCTATTCTTGAACCACTGGGCTTACATTACACACACGGCTTGAATTACCTCACAACCTACACATTGATTGATCTTCCAGGGGTAAAATTGACGTGAACAATAATTATCTGTCTTCACAGCTCAAGTGATATTTTTACTTTTTTTTTTTTTTTCACCTAACAGAGGTGCTACTCATATTAAATTACAAAGAAAAAACAAAAAATCCTGACTCGTTCACTAAAATCATGAATAAAATAACTAATAAACAAACTAGCCAGCCAAAGGAGAGAGGAAATTGTGTGTGTGTGTGTGTTTTTTTATTTTTTTTAATCCGGTACATAATTATACAACTCTCAGGATCGGAAATGACAATGTTGCCGTTAAAGACAATATAATCATACCAATACCAACAGAACCCTCCTTGTAAATCAATACATGTGGGTCCATTTATTGAGAACCATGAAGGTGAGAGAAGGATTATTACTCATAACACTTGTTCAAATTAATAATGATGATGATAACAATAATAATAATAATGGGAAGAAACCGGTAGTAGTAATAAAATAATAATAATGATAATAATAATAACAATAACAATAACAATAATAATACTAATAATAATAATAACAATAATAATAACAACAACAATAATTTCAGCTACCCAAATAATAAAAAAAAATCGATGAGATCACAGGTGCATTATGCCAAGGAAAAACAAATAAATAAATAAATAATCAAATAAATTCAATAATAAATATAAAAAACAGATTCTAGAGTGATAGCCGCTTTCCCCCTGGTGGTCACTAAACGAATGACACCAGCGACGGGAGAAGTGGCTCAGACATTGGGTGAAACTACTCGCATAATATTAGCCCCGATATGATGGTAGGTATGGGAGGAAGGAGTTGATATACATATAATGACATCTGACACATTATACAAGCTATTATTTCTAACTTTAACCTTCATAAAGTACTAAAATAACACGTGAGATCTGAGATATACACTACCGCCCACAGTAATGGAACCCAATAATTAGGGAGAGTTTTTATAGCAAAGTATGAAGGAAGTGAACAGACTTTCTTAGATGACTAGACAGAGCCGGTGAGAGGCACGCTGGGAGAGGCAGAGACAAGAAGGGCTCCTGGCTGGCTGGCTGGAGGGTTGGGGGGGAGGAGGAGGAGGGGAAGGAGAATGAGGAGGGGAAGGAGACCCTGAGGGCACTGAGGCTCCCAACCCCTCTGCCCTTACGACCCCACCCCTCACCTCCAGCTCTTCCGGAAGCTGATGCCCCCCACCCCTCCCTACTCCCCCACCCCCTTCCTTGACTAGTTAGTTCATCCACCACTACCCCCTCCGACTCCCACCGTCAGCATCCACACCAGTTCATCCACTCTTTGTTTCTCACTCACTCAACCACATTAATTCATACATCCCTTCATACCATTACCCAATACATAATTATTATACAGTACCGTTCATGCACCATCTTATACAACCAAGCTCATTCTATTTTTTATACTCGTATCAATGCATATCCAATCCAAACACACACACACGTCTCATATCCACAAGTATACCTTTATTTCACTACATTCAGCCCTTTATTCATTCTTTACCACAACACACATTCGTATCTCCACAATCATCCCCTCATAGTTCATACCACATCATTAAAACATATTTCATACATGCATTCATCTCACACCACGGAAACTTAGTAAACATGAACAAGATATACCATTAAAATCTCTCATACTCATTCCACCAACACACTCCATACCACCTCGTTACACCACCACCACTTCCTGATGCCTCCACCTCTCTCTCTCTCTCTCTCTCTCTCTCTCTCTCTCTCTCTCTCTCTCAGATATACACACACACAACATCACTCTATCTAGTTAAGCTTGCAATACCATTTACAGTCCATGAAGCCCTGCTCACGTTAGCCAGGTACGGTATCATTGAAGTGTAGACTGAAACACACACACACACACACACACACACACACACACACACACACACACACACACACAATATACACTTATCATACATACCATTACCAAACTTATTTTCCAATGTTTATGTTTTGCCTTTTGACACTTTATTAACCTGAAAAATGGACAGACAAAATCTGATTCCATTATGACTGCGGCAACCACAAAGAAAAGGATGGAACACAACTATTACATTCGCAATAACTACAGCCACTTCATCATTGAGAAAGACACAGCAAAGTCCCCCAAACAAACGAGAGTCATCTACAACAGAAAGTACCACTGAAAAACTATAGTGGCAAAAAAAAAAAAAAAAAAAAAAAAAAAAAAACTAATGACGCCTTTTTTTTTTTTTTTTTTTTGAGGGACCGTAAATGAAGTCTGCGTAGCGGTGTAGAGGTCAGAGGTGGCTACATACTCCACACTCTAATATTCGACTCCAAGGTATGACAATACATTTTATATACTGTACATTCCATTACTTTCATTTACACACCACATTCTGCCCCCGTTTCCCATATTCTGCATAATTTTATTTTTACTTAACATGTTCCATTTCTCAGCTACACATTATAATTGTTGCCTTTACCTACTGCATCTAAACTTCACACTTTCTTGCAATTCACTTAGTCACAGCTCTTCCTTAGTAATCTGGTTGAAACTTCTCGTCACCAAATCAAACCGACTGTGACCAATCTAATAACGATCATTATTACCATTTTATTAGTTTCGTTTCCCTCTCATAGATCAGTTTTCACCATTCACCTCTCCATCAACTCTAAAGTCTACTACTTACTAGGTTACGTTTACTCTTTACTTCCCCTTGTACACTTACAATCTTTCACAGCAAATTTATGGAGCCTTAACCCACACCATTTCCGCAATGAACCACCTCACAGCGTCTAGTCTATGCACATCACAATACTACATCTTCCTCAAAACGATAAGACTTAATTGGAAGGCTACTGACTCCTCCAAACTATGACACGAAACAGAAACCCTATTAGTACCATTGGTGGTTTGTTTCCTGGGATAGTTTTGCAGGAATCAGTAACCTACCCAATTTACAAACAAGAGAATCTCCCCTTAAGGTTAACCAGGCCTAAGGGTCGGTGGTTATTCCTGGCGAACCCCAACAACAGGCCTTAAAAACTGACTTACGGAAACCACAAACCCGATCGACTGCAATTACATCACTCAATGGCAGTGTTTGGGATTCTTAAACGACAAGATTCGAAAGATTTGGAATAAGGCCAAGAACACGGTCCTAAAAACCTCTTACTTCAAAGTCTTCAATCTCATTCCCACCACTTCTGTCTGACCTCCTTCAACACTTTCATTATCTCTCACCTCCTTCAACTCTCCCACTACCTCTCACTATCATCAACCTCTCCATGCACAACCTCACTCTCACCTCCTTCCACCCCTCCACAACCACACTCCTTCCACCCCTCCACCGCCACACTCTCACCTCCTTCAATCCCTCCACAACTTCACTCTCACTATCGGCCTCTCCACTGCCATTAACCCTTCCACTACCTCTCACCTTCTTCGACCCCTCCACAACCTCTCACTACTACAACCCCTTCACCACATCTCACCTCCTTCAACCTCTCCTTTACCTTTCACCTCTTCTTAACCCATTCCACAACAGTGCCTCATCTCTAATAAGCCTCACCACCCATGACACCTTCCTTCATCACCCATAGCCTAATCCTCACACCTGGTCATGTTACTTCATCACTACGTCTTTCATCTCTCCCCATTGTATAGAACACCCATGAAATTTGTTCCCTGTGCAACCTCTCCCTTGTAATAGCCTAAATTTACATACTTATAAGAGGTTACGTAATCTCTCGTTTGTACTCTTCCATTGCACAGCACAACAAGAATGTTGTTCCTCCACCGATGTAATGTCAGAGTGCAAGTGTACACTACACCTGTATAACACTTACACGTGTACAGTAAGCTTGGAGGTATAAATTAATTGTCAAGAAGTGAAAAATATTATCAAATATTATCAAAATATTATATTGCTCATTTGTTTATGTATATTTCTTCATAATATATCTCTTATTCTCCAAAAATACAGAGAACACATGTATACTGTATAGTTGTACTTGTCTTCATAGATTGTTCATACATATATTTGCTTCCTCAATTAGTCAACCCGTGTCAATAACCACGAAATATTGCTACTTTAAATAACAGTTTGATATGCCTGCCACTAGTTCAGTCCACTACATGATCCTTACCCTTATCCTAGTCAAACTCAATCCTCTAGCTTGCTGATGGCATTAATCAAACAAATAAATATATACACATACACCAAAGTCTTTATATGTATAATGTAATAGACACTGAATGATTCATGACTCGGAAACATCTTTACATTACCTTCATATCAATCAAGGTTATTATGGCACTCCTCTTCAGCTTACATAAAATCAAGTGTTTACCCGTGATAAACCATGAATACAACTCCCACGAGTGTTGGTATTAAAAAAAAAAAAAAAGAAGTTCTTGAGCAGTCATAGGTTTTCCTTCTACGTGTTGTTAGCGGCATTAAATGGAGGATACAGTGTTGGTAAATCAGGAGCAAATTATTCCTCCAAACTCTTCCAAGCAACAGGCCACCATTATTTTTGTTCCTCTGGTTCTGTTTTCTGGCATACTTTGGAGGAATCAAGACGCTCCAATGTACCAAATGTATACGGTATTCTCCCCTTAAAACCCAAGAGGCGACCATTACCATAAATAAAATAAATAATGGGTCAACAGTCCTTTGCTTTAACCAGATATACGAGAGACAACGGTTCATGTCATCAAACAATTATTATTTCTGATGTTGTTGCTCTTGCCATTCCACTTTTTTCCTCTCTCTCTCCCTCTTACCCTTTCTTCATTTCCGTCACTCTCACTCTCCTCAATTGCTGCTCCTGTCTCTCCACTTTTTTTCCACTCTCTATCACTCTCCCCAATTACCGGTCTGACCTCTCTCTCTCTCTCTCTCTCTCTCTCTCTCTCTCTCTCTCTCTCTCTCTCTCTCTCTCTCTCTCTCTCTGCCTCACTGGTGCCCTAACCTCTCCTCACACATTCCTACCTGACCTGCCACTTTCTCCATCGTTCTACCTTACGAGTTTTCTCATTTCTTACTCGTTGTCACTTCTTCTCTCTCTATCGCATCACCATACTCTTACCCACCACACCATCACCATCACAATCTTTATTAACATCACTTCCAACACAGAAGCCACTATCCCTCAACCAACTAACTAACTATCTTCACCATCACTACAATACCACTAATATCACCCTCTATATCACCACCCTATCAACATCACATCCACTACCACTATCATCACAAGCTGGCTCACAATTTAAGTTTGACAAATCGCGTCACAGCCTAGCATCTTTTTATTTTTTTTTGGATCCCACCTGAGACCAACCAACCAACCAACCCAGTCCACTCATCCCTACACTCCTTGACCCTTTTACTGCCCTCTGACCCCACCCATCCTTCTAACCCCCACATACATCTCCCCAACTAGCCTAGTCGATACACCATCCTAACCCCACTAGCCTAGGCACCTCCCTACCCACACACCCTTAGTACCAAACCTGCCTCCCCCTCTTCCCCTACTTACCTTCCTGCCCCTCCTACCCTTCTTCATCCCACCCCTCTTATCTAATTCCCCCACCCAACTCTCAAAATGCACCCACACATCCACTACACCCAACACACCCTCCCTACTTTCCCCACCCAACTCTCTTAATCCACTCACACATCCTTTACACCCTACACACCCTCCTTACTTCCTACACCCATGCAGCTCTCAAAACCCACACCACACACCCACCCTTATTTCCCCCACCCAACTCTCTCACACTCATGTTCCCCCAAGACCCCCTCCCCCACCAGACCTCCCCAACCCACCCTTCACATAACACCTGATATTAACGCCGTCTTGCAACACGATGCCAACTCTGCAACCTGTAAAACTGCCCTCAATTGCCAGAGAAAAGCAGCTCTTGTGTGTAACGCCACTTTATTTTTTTTTCTCTCTCGACTAATTCGCGTCTAATTCGACTTGTTATATTTTCTTACGGGAGTCACTCACGTTTTTTGTTCCTTCTGGTTTCGCGACTAATTTACATTCACCGTTTTTTTTTTCTTTCCTTTCCTTACTTGTTTCATGTTTACTTCAATTTGACTAGTGTTTGCTTGTTTTTTTTTGCTATACGAATTTACTTTTGTTTTGTTAATAGATTCAAGTGTACTGTATATTTATTTACCATAAAGTTTTATCATCATTAATTTGTTTCACGTCTATTTACTTTAACCTGACAGCTATTATTTATTTATTTACTCTTCATGTCTAATCCAATGTTCCGCCTTTTTCTCACTTGATCCGCGTGTAATGTAATTTCTTATCCCATACACGAATCACGTATAAGGGACCCTGTAATGTAGTCAGAATTTTGGAGGTAAATGCATCCTTCAATTACTGCCACGAAACACCTCATATATAGAAGGAGCTAGTTTCATCGTTGAGTCAGGAGGAATCAGAAGCCTCCAATTTCTATACACGATCACAGGGTCCTTAACCAACTTCCTCTTCATCTTTGAGACTCGACTCTAACTGAACTCTTGAGCCTTTTTATCTCATTCATCAATTTTTTGTTCTTGTATTTCAACTTCACTGCTAATACTCGTTGCTTAATTAATCTAACTTTTTTACATTTGCCATGTCTGACTTTGATCACCTATAAAGTAAACTACAGGTTTTTTTTTCCCTTTCTTGACTCACATTAATTTCAGTTCATTGTTTTTTTTATAACCATATTATTATTATTATCATTATTATTTTCTTTTATTCTTTAATTATTTCCCGACCTTGATGCCTCTACACTGGGCCACAAAAAACAGACCTATGAATGAAAATGCAACATGTGTCTCGTTTCGCAATAAAATATCAATTACTCTTTACAACACTCAAGTACTGTACTGTAATTAATAACGTTTCTCTCACATCGTCACCATAATAACACTTACTACTACTACTACTACCCACCTTCACCTTTTCCTCGTCATACCACCCACACTCTCTTTTGTGTTACCCAATTTCAATTTCTCCTGACCTTTTCATTTCTTCAGGGACGCCATTGTCTTTCCAAATTTGAATCCTGCCAAACCTTCACATTTCCCCCCTATTTTCCCCACGTCTCCTTCCTTCCTTCCTTCCTTGTCTTTCGGTCTGACCAATTCTTATCTGTACTCGTGCATGCATTCCCTTTATATAGATTTTACTCGTTCACGCCACTGCTATTTATTCCTTGTTTCTAAAGTTTCACTCGCCTTCCTTTCACTTACTCGGCAGCAACAGTGTCCAAATACAAGTGTAAAAATAGGATGCTTAATATATCGACAACCACAAACACTCCACTAGACAAACAAAACAGACTACGAATAACAATCCATCTCTTTTACCAACTGCCTGCTAAAACTACAATAGGTATCATCGTTGTTAAAATCCCAGTCAATTAAAAATATGGATGCAACTTATAAGGAAATAACTACAATTCACCAGATTCACACGCCAGTCATCAAGAAACATAATAAAGCTACACGCAACACATTTACAACAACACAATCGGGGTTAAAGTGTGAAAAAGTTACCTAATACTAAAAAAAACACCATATTATTAATACACGTAACATATAATATACTAAACAATAAGGTTAGGGAAGGGTGAGGTGCCACGCCCATGATGATGCTTGTGTTCCAGACTACTCCTATTAAATTATTACACTGTAGCAACCAGGTTAGAAAGGAGGAAAAAAAGAGGGAATGGTAGTGAATAATTAACTAAGTGCCTGTGGAGTAAGATAACGAGAGGTGGGCCTAGTGTATACGATGTTAAATCTGGAGCAACAACTGATTCCCACAAGTTGTTCTAAGCAAATAACCATCATTATTATTATTGGTAATTTGGTTCTGTTGGATTACCTACCGGGATACTGTACCTATTTATTAGTGTATAATGAGTAAATTGGGAAACAGGAGATGAGAGAGAGCATGGTTGTGTTGATGTTAGACCTCCACTACAAACGAGGTGAAAGATGATGATGAGAGAAGCCGGATGTTGTAGCAGTGGTCAGTTGATTTTTTTTGTTGCCACGGTAGTTCATCCACATCCAATTAATCAGTAGGATAAAAATCCCTTTCACCACAACCACAACTACTACTACTACTACCACAGCATCCACCATTACCGCTACCACTAACACTATATCAGTACCACTATTATTGTCAGGTCTACCACCACTACCAATACTGATAAATTCAATCCACCGTCTCTACAACTACTAGCACCACCACTAATACTACCACCATTATTGCCAACACTACCACTACCACTACCAATACTGATAAATTTAAACCATCACCCCTACTACCACTATCACCAACTTTATTACTAAGTTCACCAGTACCACAACAACAACACAACCACAACACTAGAAGAAACCCTCCACAATAACAATTAAACCCTTCTCCTTTATTCTCGCCGCCTCTTTTACAACATGCACACCACCAACACTCCTTATTTACATTCACTAATTAATTAGTCCATTACTTAATTAAGCATGGTTGTCAGTGTGTTATTCTTTACACACACACACACACACAAATGGAGATACAGTACTCTCTCTCCTCGTGGCTGTGTTATATAGGCTGGCGTCTTACTAGGCTATCTAATGACTTCCTCATCCACTACACTTACATTTATCTACAGAAACTCCCAATAATATCCTTAATGCGTGGTCCGAAGTCCGACATAATGTGCAGTATGAAGTGTCAAATAAGTAAGGTTTGTATTCGTGGTTAGAACTTGAATTAAATTATTGGTGGTAATGCGAGTACCGGTACACAAAAGTTTCTCATCACCACCATCACTCCCAAGCTTCCTGTCACTGCAAGGCACAGGATTCGAATCTTGCTGAGGTGACAGTAATTGAATGGATGTGAAGTTGTTTTTCAATCGGTGTGTGAGAAAAACAATTACTACACTAGCTGTGGCCGTGGGGAAAAATTGACAAAACAGGAAGATACGCATGTGGTCATTATTTATGGTCTAGTCGAGGCTACAGAAAAAATTGTGGTAGGAAGGTGGTGATTTGAAGAGAAAGTGTAGTAGCTCAGCCCCACTGCCTTCCCTGGGGTGAGAGAGAGTGAGAGAGAGAGAGAGAGAGAGAGAGAGAGAGAGAGAGAGAAATAATTAATAATTAATCTCTCTGTACTACCGCGAACACCAATCCTTGCTCCTCATCTCTCTCTCTCTCTCTCTCTCTCTCTCTCTCTCTCTCTCTCTCTCTCTCTCTCCAAGCGGTCATTATTTCTCCCAACATCCCCCCCCAACTCTTTCTGACCGTCAACTCCCCACCCCACACCCCTCTCCTCTCCCCTCCCCATCCCATCCCCTTCCCTCACCATCCCCTCCCCTTCCTTCCATTCATAGTTGTTCATTCACCGTTGTTCGGCCACTGCCTCACGTCTCATGTACACTTGTTGTTGTTTTTCTTTTCTTTTATTCATTCCTTCATTTCTCAAGTTTGTTTGTTTGTCCACTTTTCTTTGCCAGATTTGTATTATCCTTTCTTGCTTATTTTTACTATAATTTTTACTTCAAGTTTGTCTTTTAACTGTTATTAACTATTTCTATTTCTATTATTATTGTTGTTATTATTATTATTATCATTATTTTTGTTTTAACTCAATTTTTTCTTCATTTCTCTCCCCCTTTTTACAACGACCTCATTTTAATGTTCACTGCTTACGTCCCTTATCCATTTCTCCCTACATCCACACACTCCCTTCAACACCACCACCACTATCACCACCATCATATTCTCGTCATCTCCCCAACCCCACAACTATAAAAAAAATATTATATACTCCCCTCATTTACTAAGCAGGAAAACACCATCTTTTCTTTCTTCACCTTAACTATCACCACCACCACCAATCCTTTCCTTGCTCCACAGGTTTTTCTCCATTTTTTCCCTCTCTCTCCTCCCTACTCTTCTTCACTCACCAACTTGATTTTTTTTTCTCCTCTCAACCTTTCATTTCTCACTCACTTGGTCTTCGTCATTATTCCTCCCTTCCTTCCTTCACCACCGCTATCAAACTCCTCCATACACACACTATACATTTAAAGGGTCTATCACACATAAACATCCTCCACTCAGATTCACAGGTGTCTTAATACATCTGAAAAAAAAATATATATATAGACCACCAGAAGACGAAGGAAATGTACTAGAGTCATCCCAGATTTGGTGGTAATCTCAAAACTTATGAACACATGTTGCAGGAAGGAGGAAGCATTATAAAGACCAGAGAACGGAGGAAATGTACTAAACGTGAATGATCCCTGATTCGTTGGTGATCTCAAGTCCTATTAAGACGTGTTGGAGGAAGGAGGAAACTTTATACGAACCACCAGAGGACGAGGGAAATGTAACAGTGATCATCGTAGCATAAGTTAAGGGAATAATACACGTTAATTGTGTACCTGGAGCGTCTTGATTCATCCACATTATGCCAGGAAACATGCAGAACCAAATGAACAAAACTAATGGTGGCCTGTTGTTTAGAATAGTGTGGAGGAACCAGTTACTCCAGATTTACCAACACTTAATCTCCCCTTAAGCCGCCGGTACCTGTTCCTGTTGGTACGTCTGGCACCCCAAGCCTCCCAAGACTGTGGTGAGCTGCCTGGCACTTGAGGTATGCATGGGATCCTAGGATTACCTTTACACTTTTCTCTCTACCGCTCCATGGCACTCCTCTGGCACTGTGGGAATGTCTGCTATGGCACTCTGACGATTTACTTTTTCCTCAACATTTTCCTTTAAGTACCCAGCAGGACCAGGGATTCCTATTAGCACTCTTGGAAGTATCTATTGTTTAAACATTTCTTTCACTCGATTGTTATGCTTTATGTTTATGAATGTGTTTGTTTGTGATTCTCTGGCTCATTCTGGTAGCAAGACATGGGCCATAATTTGCACGCCAAATGAATAATATACATTTAGAACCGATATTACCTCCACACTACACAACACAAAGTTTCCTATTTCACAGGAACAGGAAAAATAATAAAAATAATAATACCATCTTCACCTGTAGCAGAAACAACAACAATTAGGAGAAATTTAATAACAACAAATAATAACATCTTCACCTACAGTATAACCGAAACAACAACAACAATTAGAAGGAAAAAAACAATAATATCCACCCCTATGGCAGAAACAACAACAATAACACCCCAAAACCAAGAAGATCTTACCAAACACAACCACCAACCACACCCACCTACAACCACAACACCAACACCGGGGTCAGAGCGTGGGGCAAGGGAGCTCACCCCATACCATGTCGTCAACAATGGCATACCCCCCTCCTCCCCTACCTCCAGTACAGAATGAAACCCAAAACAATGAGACCCACCCGTGTACACCCTTCAAACAGCAGCCCCTCACATCACCCAGATTCCCAGAACTACGTAGGGAAGGAGTCGGGGGTGCCAAAGTAGCCTACCTGTTTTTACATTAAAGATACGACAAATTTCTTAATACTTTAACTTAAGACATTGTGGGGGAGAAATAAGAAAGCATATTAATGGTAACGTCTACACACAGTATCACAACCAGTTCTAGTATTACAGAAAAAAAGGAAAAAAAAACAAAACAAGGAAAATTATGCAACATAGATTACCGAGAAAATGCTGAATTGGCAACGGTGGGTCGTGGAGATGAATGAAAGGTTGGTCGTCGTCGTCGTCACATTTACGTAACTGTCACGGTGTTGCAAAGTGTTTCATCACTGTTCATCCAGGAATTACCATCGGAAACTTCATCATGATAAGGGGATATTATAATTTTGGTACACTGGAGCGTCTTGATTCCTCCAAAGTATACCGGGAAACAGGACCTGATGAACAAAAATATTAGTGTCCTGTTGCCTGGAATAGTTTGGAGGAATCAGTTACTCCAGATTTAACAACACTGTATTATTTCCTTAATCAACTGATCACTACACAATACTTGGGTTGGGTTACGTTGGGTTATTGGTTGGGAAGGTTCGTTCAATTGATCAACCCTTATAAAAATTCAAGACCAATAAAATAGGTTTATTAGTCTAGTAAAAATTGACACTGAAGGTTTTAATGAGGTGAAAGTTTGGTAGAATTTGTATCTACTCAGTAAAACTTTTCTGGGAGATTCACTGAGTATATTATAGAAATATTTCCTTTAGTTACTATGGGTTCTAAGATATTATATTATAGATTTTTTTTATTCCTGGATGATGTTGCAAAAAATTAAGGTGATTCTTATTAATGTTGGAGAAATATGTAGTCTACAATTGGCCACCAAAATAATGCAGAGAACAACAACTACAGTAACAAAACGGGAGCTTGAGGTGAAGACGAGACGTTCTGCGACCTCAACGTCCGTCCCCAGTGTGTCTTCCTCTACCCTCAACCCCATGCACCACCACTTCCTCCAAGCAGACATACATACAGATAGACAGACAGAGAGGCACCTTTACTGTTCATTTCACACTCTCTCTCAGGGCTGTATACTATACCCACACCTCTTTTTTTCTCATAACAATAACTCCATAAATTCATAATATTCCTTGACTCAGCACTTTCCCTACTTCCCTCCCTATACTGTACTATTCTCCCTCCACCTTTCACATTAACAAAACTCACACACACACACAAAAAAAAAAAAAAAAAAAATTGACAACTGTATTCGTATATCACTAGCAAAACACACTCACACACACACAATAGTACTATACATCACTAGCAAAACACACACACACACACACACAATACTACTATACATCACTAGCAAAACACACACACACACAGGACGCGGAAGACACCGTGAGCAGTGAGTCCTGTTGGCCGGTAAGCGGGACCCCTAGCCAGACGTCACCTCAACTAAAGGAAGACAACAACAGGCTCCATCTCCACACCCACGGTAGGCTACATGCGACTCACGACCTTAACTGATGGTGACTCTTATAATAGTAGTGGTGGTGGTGGTGACTAGGATGATGGAGGTAGGGAGAGAAATATGGGGAGGAAGGGAGGGAAGATAGAGCATGGAAGTACTTTATACCTCCATGGGATAGAGAGAGAAATAGTGAGGTGAATGGGAGGGAGAGAGGAATGGGGAGGGAGGGAGAGAGGAATGGGGAGGGAGGGAAATATATGGGGGAGGGAGGGATGGAGAAATGAGGGAGGGTGAAATGGGGAGGGAGGGAGGGAAATTAGAGAAATGGTGAGGTGAATGGGAGGGAGGGAGAAATGGGAGGGAGGGAAGATAGCCTAGTGAGAAGTGGTGAGGTGAATAGGAGGGAGAGAAATGGTGAGGGAGTGAGAGAAATGAGGAGGGATGGAGAGAGAGGAAATGGTGAGGTGAAATGGTGAGGTAGGGGGTGGATAGATGAAATGGGAAGAGGGAGAGAGGGGATATCATCATTAGAGGGAGGGAGGGAGGAACGGGAATAGGGAGAGAGTGGGGGAAGCAAATGGACAAACAGAGAGAGAGGGTTACTGTGTTTATATTCCAATGGTGAATATAAAGTTAAAAAGTGAAAGGGAAAGGAACGAACACAGACTATTAAACTGACAAAGTTGAGATAGGCAGGGCAGTAATTGGAAAGGGTAGGCTCCATGTGCTGTGTGTGTGTTGCTGGGAGAGAATTGGGAGTGTAGTAATAGGAAGGGGTACAAGTCGTGTGTGTGTGTGTGTGTGTGTGTGTGTGTGTGTGTATGTATGTGTGTGTGTGTGTGTGTGTGTGTGTGTGTGTGTTGGGGGGCAAGGTGAGTAGTAAGGGTGGGACTGAGGGCTACCAAGTTCCCACAGGGTCAAGGATGGAAGCTCATAACCTCTTGCTTCCTGCCCTAACCCTGCACTTCACCACACCACAATAAATGCAGTGAAGTCATTCCTAATAATTTGTTTACATATTCCACTTCCAACATGGCAACTCCACACACGCACTGCCTCTCTTCTGTTCCACACACTAATCACAGTGTTTATGTGGTATTGGTGTACTGTACATACTATGGTTGTCAAAACACTTGTTATATTCACCTCACTACGGTGCTGAAGGGATAAATATTTCAATACTTAATTCTGGCAAATTCCAAACGAGGTGATTGTGCTAGAAAATAACGAAAGAACACTAACGTTTATGCAGCAATAACAATCTTTATATACCAAGATTAACTCCAGACGATTCAATCCAAGTGATCAGAACCCACAGGCACGTTTAGGACCCAGTCTGAATTATCACAACATACATGGGATATATTTTTAGTATCATGTCCTAAGTTAATACCCCATAATTCCCTTCTCCTGTATCCCGTGTTGGCCTCAAGGGGATTCTGCACATCGTTATCAACAAAGGTCAGCAAGGGTATCAAGGTGGTGTCTGGCGTGAGGGAGGGAAGGAGGAAGGAAGGAGGAAGGGCAGAAGGGAGGGAGGGAAGGAAGGAAAGAAAGGAGGGAGGGATGGATGGAAGGAAGGAAAGGAGGGAGGGATGGAAGGAGGAAGGAAGGAAGGAAAGAAAGGAAGGAGGGAAGGAGAGAGAAGGTGGAGGAAGTAGAGGAGACAAATCGAAATGTAATGGAAGGGAGGGAGAGGATAGAGGTGGAAGAGAAGAAGATAGAGAGAGAGACAGCAGAGGAAATGATGGCGAGGTAAAAAAGGGAAAAGAGCTAAACGTGTCATATGCAAAGAGGGAAAAGAATGTTATATGAAACAAAAGAGAAAAAAAGGATGAAAAAAAATAAAGAACAAAACATCAAGGAGTAAAAGTGAAAGAAGATAAAATATAAAAAGAAAACGAGAAAGAAATGAAAGTAAAATGTAAAGAAAAGTTTAAGGAGGATGAGGTAAGGAAGAAAAAAAATTAAGACGAGGAAAAAAGTAAGAGGAGAAGAAGATAAAAGGAAAATGTAAAGGAAAGTGTAAGGAGAATGAGAGGAGTGATAAGAGAGTCGGTGAGGAGGTGGAGTGGAGCCACCTGTATCTTGTATAAACGGGAAGTGAATGGCGTATATACATCTGAAGAGAGAGAGAGAGAGAAAGAGAGAGAGAGAGAGAGAATGCAAGTGGGAGAAACAGAGAGACAATACAAGTGGGTACTATACAGAGAAGAGACAGACAGACAGACAGACAGACAGACAGACAGACAGACAGACAGACAGACAGACAGACAGACAGACAGACAGACAGAGAGAGAGAGAGAGAGAGAATGATAATGTAATATAAGTGGGTGCTATACAGAGACACAATAATTGAGAGGAAGAATATGAATTGAGAGAAAGATGTTGAGAATGGGAGGAGATGGTGAGACGGACAGATGAACGACGACAGAGGGAAGGAAAGGAGAGAATACGTATAGAAAAAAAAAACCTCCTCTTACTATATCTTTAGAGAGGAATGTGAAAAGGAGGTACTTAAGATATGGGAAAGATAAAACCAAACACGACCAATATTTTTAGAACAGGTGAGAACATGGATATATAAAAAGTATGAGAAACACACACACACACACAAAAAAAAAGGTTATAGAAGATAGAGATGAAGGTGAAATGGAAGAAATGTTGTAGACAGGAAACTAATCTATATATACAGGTATTATGTATATTTTTACAGCGGAAGAAAAAGGCCCTTGGTGTTAAGAGAAAGGTGGTGCCATCATTACACTCACTACCATTACTACCATTGCCACAACCACCACCACCTAGGCCTATATCACCACTACCACCAACATCAACACCATCATTACCACCACCAACACCATCACTACTCCTACTACTACCACCACCAATATCAACACCATCACTACTACCACCACCACCTATACATCACCACCATAACCACTACTACCTACATCACCACTACTGCCACTACCACCACCACCACTACTACCAGCACCAACATCAACACTATCACTACTACTACTACTACTACTACCACTACCACCACCAACACTACTACTAATACCACCTCATGACTATCACAGCCAACGTACAGGTTAGCCAGACGTGATGTGAAGGACAAGTAGAGTAGAGATATCCCTTCCTTCCTTCCTTCCCCTTGCATGGACCTTTTTCTCTATCACCAGGCATCTGTCCAGACCTTTCTCTCATACTCTATATTCAGTATCTATCTATTATCTACCTACAGTAGCTATATATCTTCTGTCTCTTTACCAATCTATGTATATTTATTGATAGTGTGTATGAGTATTTACGCATGTATGTATGTTTGCAATGCGTTCTTCTTGTACAGTCGTAAATATATCTAGGGTTATGTATAATTATAGTATAAGTACCATTATTCGTTTATATGTCTGCTGTGTTGCAATACAGTGAAGAGAGAGTGGACAGCGGGTGCCAAGGCCCAAGAGGGATGGGAAGGGAAGGGAAGGGATGGGATGGGATGGGATGGGATGGGGTGGGTAGGGTGGCGTGAGGATGGATTGGTTAGGTCAATGGAGGCCTTTTACTACCAGCCTACCCTACTTTCCCCTCCTTCCCACACCATAACCATCTCCATTTAACGCTCATTATCGATGGATGCAAATAACGTCTATGGACTTAGGATGAGAATAAACCCGAGTCAAATAGTAACATGAGAATAAACCCGAATCAAATAACAACAGTCAATAAGAACACATTCAAACGTATAGTGTAATTTTTCATGGTCACAAATTTTCCCCAGTTTCGAAAAATAATCGAATGTTAACCAAAATAAAAAACAACAGTAAAAGGAGATCAATTAGTAAGGATGCTTCACATGCCGACAATAAACCAAATTATATTATACTAGTGTTTAAGAATCAGACAAGTGAATGATGCGACGCCTCTGCCACGATAAACATCTACCAATTACAGCTTTTTTTTTTTATCTCTCTTGCACCTTTCTTATTGGCACACTCTTCTGTAGTTCTCTCTCTCTCTCTTTCTCTCTCTCTCTCTCTCTCTCTCTCTCTCTCCTCTCTCTCTCTCTCTCTCTCTCTTACCGTTCCTCCTCCAACACACATACTCACAGCTACATAGCCTACAATACATGAATGTCTACGGTACCTCGATATGCGATGTTCAGGGGAATAACAATACTTTTCTCTTGTAGTAGTAGTAGTAGCCGCGGGAGGAGTTAAATAGGAAAACATAAAAGGAAGGAAGGGAGGGTGAGGAACAAACCTATACCTGGAGGAGTGTCTGGTTGTAAAATGGAAAGGATGGTAACTTGTACTGTTGTAGTCAGCCCCCGATACACTTTACAGAGAAGCAAAGGTAATAAACACATATAGGAAGAGGAAAGGAAAAAAAAACATGTTGAGAGAGAGAGAGAGAGAGAGAGGAGAGAGAGAGAGAGAGAGAGAGAGAGAGAGAGAGAGAGAGAGAGAGAGAGGAGAGAGAGAGAGAGAGAGAGAGAGAGAGAGAGAGAGAGAGAGAGAGAGAGAGAGAGAGAGAGAGAGAGAGAGAGGAGGGGAAAGGGTGGAGGGAAGCAGAGTAAAAAAGAATATATATATATACACAGGAACTAAAATATCAGGCTGAGGAAGGAGGGAAAAAGCACAGACGGGGTGAAAGGGAAAAAAATATATATACACCAATTTGAGACCAAAGGCGGGGAAGGGAGGAGAGAAAAACATTAACAGGAAAAAAAATACAACACAAGGAATAAAAACTCAAACAGCTTGAAATAAAGAAAAATAACACGCCAAGACGCAGAAAATAATATACCTGTATTACTATACGAATCTCTCTCTCTCTCTCTCTCTCTCTCTCTCTCTCTCTCTCTCTCTCTCTCTCTCTCTTTAAAAATCACTGAACGACTGAGAGGTGAGAAAAGAAAAGAAAGAACAAAAATAAGGTACAGTAACTGGCTGAGACACAAGGGAGGAGGGGGAGGGAGTTGAGTAAGGAGAAATAAAAAACAAGAAAATATAATAAAAAAGATGACTGGCTGAGACAGAAGGAGGGGGGTGGAGTGGGGAGGAGGGGGGGGAGGGGAGGTAAGTAAGGAGAGGACCCAATCTTTATCTGGCGCCATTGGCTAGAAAATAAACATAATTCAGGTGGTAAGTCGCTCTTGAGTGTTGTGGGGGGAAGGGGGGAGGGGAGGGTATAGTAATGGCGGGACCCAGCAACAGGGGACGCATTGTGTGTGTACCGGTATGTGTGTGTGTGTGTGTGTGTGTGTGTGTGTGTAAGTTAATTCCTTTTTCCTTTTAAGTTATAGTAACATATGATGCGCAACACCAGATCGATCCTGGTGGTCTGTTGGGGTTACTACATTAATTAATAGTGTGTTATTTTACTCACTTTTACAACAATAACACTTGGAATGGACACAAGTAGACGTACAATTGGCTTCACTAAACATAATAGAAAACACAGAGGTTCATAAACAATTAATTAAATAAACAAATACATATAAGCATAAAATTCCTTTATACATATACATAAACAACAAATGTGATAATTGAATAAACAGAAAACTATAAGCATAATATTCCTCCATACTTGTACTGTACATACATAAACAGGAGACGTGATGGTGTAGGCGAGTCCTATAAGTAACATGAGATACAATTAAGATGTGACTTATTGTTTTTGATGACCGTGTTGAGCGTCTCCTTGACCAGATTCGGTTCAGTGAGTCACCCCCCACCACTCTTTAAGGAACTACCTACCATTCCTTCTTCTTCTCCTATCCCTCCTCCTCCTCCTCCTCCTCCTGACACGCCCTCCACGCACCAAGCCAGGATAGGTCATTTTTTGTACCGTGTCTGAGTATTCGCTTCATGCTTGCTTGTTATCTATCTCCAGGTCACAGGTAAAACACACACACACACACACACACACACACACACACACACACACACACACACTCTCTCTCTCTCTCTCTCTCTCTCTCTTTATCCCCTGGTCACTGACAACACGGACACACACACATAATTTATATACAATCTCCATCCCTTGGTCACAACACAGACACACACAGACACAGTTGTGGAGGTTGCAGGGTGTGGATGTATGCAGTTCAGGTGGAGTGGCAAGATAACATGAGAGGAGAACAGATGGTGGCACTCATGATAACAAGGGGGGGGGAGGATAGGGGGGAGGATGGGGAAGAGAAGGGAAGATGAGGGGAGGAGGGGAAGAGGATGAGAAAGAGAATGGAGAGATGAGGAGGGTAGGTGAATAGGATGGGGGAAGATGAGTGGGTGAATGAGAAGAGAGGGGGCAAGAGGATGGGACGAACAGGATGGAAATTAAGGAGGGGGGATGATGAGAGTAGAAGAGGATAGGACGAAAAGGATGGAAAAAAGGATGTGTGAAGATGAGGAGGCAGAGAGGAAGGGGACTTGGTACTGCTGCTGCTGCTGTCTGCCTCAAGTCTGTGTAGGTGAGTTGGAGGTCGCACGTCACTCATCTTCAATACTTTGGGGGGTAGGCTACAGTACAGTACGGTATGGTGTTGGTTGAGGTGAGAGGGGAGGTTTCGACCAGTATTCATGGCCACAAGATTGGTTCTGTCTCTTTCACGTTCTTAGTTTCAATGTCTTTATGTTTACACTTGTAAGACGTGAGTTTCTTGTTAGGGCAAGCGAATTACCTAATTACCTAATCATATGTTTTAAGATAATATGAAACATCTGCAATCATCAGACGTCAGCAGTGCTCGCTTCCTCCAAGAAATAAAACAATAAGCAAAATTATCTAGTTATGGGTTAACTAATAATCCATAAGTGGTAAGGTGTTGTGTAAGGGTTAATGGTAAATACACACCCATCGACAGGGAAAGTGTCAAACACAAGGAAAAAACAACTTAATTATATAAAGGGAAAATTATGTTATTAGCGAACTGGAGGATGCTGATTCCTCCATACTGCCACGACACAGCAGGTATACTGAGGGAGTTGGATAAGCAATATATACAGCCTGGAGGAATCAGTCATATCCAATCTGTAAAATACTAAATGACCCTTTAAGTTGCCAGGAATCTTCTGTAACCTCTATTTACATTCTTACATCAAGTAATTTTGATGAGGCAACGCCATTAACACTTAAAGGGGATGGATGAATCACATACGGTAAGCCTTCATCATCATATTATCGAATATAAACGACATAAAGTCATCATAAATTCAGAGTGTAAACAGAAGAGAGTGTAATCACTATTGTGTGTGTATGTATAAAAAGTAGAATACAGAAGACCGTGCTTGACCAAAATGACCATGCAGTCACGAGGGAAAAGACAGAGACAACAGCCACGAATGAAAAAAAGTGAAATGTGGGACAGGGGAAGAAATGAAGGGATTATCATTATAAGAGCCTTCTAAGGGGTGCCCCCCCAAACTCGAAATATTTCAACATATTTTGCAGGCAACAACCCAACCCCACGAAAAACTCCAAAAAGAACGGATAATAGGGATTAAAAAAAATCAATATCAGGGTACACAATTCGTTCAAGATGCCCGGTCACGCAGTTTATCCCTTCCTCGTGTCGTGAGTCGTGTAGGGATGGAGGCAGGAGATGTTGGGGGGAGGGAGTTTCTGACGTCACGGTGTACGAATATGGATCAGGGGGGGGGGGGTCGTCCATCACTCCAGACGCAGGCAAAATAAGAGGGCAGGGCCAAAGTGGGTGTCCAGCTCCCCATCCCTCCACCAATACCACCACCACCACCACCACCACCACCACCACACCGCAGGCAAAGGGTGTGTACAAGGTCAAAGGGTATGTGCGTCTGTGTGTGTGTGTTACATTATAAGCAAGTCAATGAATTAATCAAAAGTATTTACCAACAATATAAGGATAATTAATTATAGACGGTTACCCATGCAAAAAATTATAAGCATAATCTCATCTCACCAACACCAACACCTTTCTTTTCTCACTTGATTTTTGGTTTGGTTATTCGGGTTAAGTTAACACCTATCGATATCGTAATGGTCATTAGGGCGATGTAATTGTAGAGTAATAAAGTGGTTGCATGTGGAGAAGTATTCGTGTGTGTTGTATCGTGTCTTTGAGGTGTGAGTGTGAGCAGGATCGAGAGAGAGAGAGAGAGAGAGAGAGAGAGAGAGAGAGAGAGAGAGAGAGAGAGAGAGAGCGTATGAGTAGTATGGAGTCTTGTGAGGGTTGTGCTGTCCTCTTATTCACTCTACTGTTTCTCACTTTCACAGACAGCTTTCATCAGTCTCTCTCTCCTTCAAACATCAGACAACCCCGACACCTTCACAAGATACTCAGGGAGCATTACAGTCCTGTTTATTTCCCAGCAGTTCAGTCTTCAGCACCACAGG
Organism: Petrolisthes manimaculis; assembly: GCA_034508575.1. Taxonomy (NCBI): domain Eukaryota; kingdom Metazoa; phylum Arthropoda; class Malacostraca; order Decapoda; family Porcellanidae; genus Petrolisthes; species Petrolisthes manimaculis. Next base: position 144,050 of record JAWZYT010003544.1, on the reverse strand, counting down.
AGCACCCCGGACACAATAGGAACAATAGCACATAAACAACCAACTCGCCCTCTTCACCGTAAGTCAATACCGTCTGCATGGGGTGAGCAACTTTGGCTGGCTGGCTGGCTGGCTGACTGGATATTCACTCTTACTCTGTTTGTCTGTTTGGGCATCTCTCTCTCTCTCTCTCTCTCTCTCTCTCTCTCTCTCTCTCTCTCTCTCTCTCTCTCTCTCTTCCCTCATCCCACCTGTCCTACTCTCTAAGTCTTTCCTACTATTCACTGTTACTCCCTTTTCCAATCCCAAATAACAGTTTCGCTCTCGTTTTCTTACTTCCCTCCTACCCTCTCTCATCCTACTATCTATCCCTTCTCATTCTCGTTCGTTCGTCCCGACCTCTATCTTTTATTCCATATCTCCTCCTAACCACTGAAACCACTGCCCCCTATTCCGTCCAGGCCCTTTTCGTTCCCTCTGCATGGAGTGTGTGTGTGTGTGTGTGTGTGTGTGTGTGTGTGTGTGTGTGTGTGTGTGTGTGTGTGTGTGTGTGTGTGTGTGTGTGTGTGTGGCGAATAGTTGGGAATGGTGCATGACGTTCTATTTCTGCTCATGACGACATCTATTTTTGCATCAGACAGTGCTTATGGTGGTGGTGCTCTATTCTCTGCTCCCACGTCATCCTTACACACACACAGACACACACGAACACAATACGTATTCAAATGACCCAGAAGAGTCCATTCCAGTCCACTCCAGGAAGGGACATTATTCACAACATTTACTGGATTTCCATTTTCCAACATCTACTAACATCATCGTCGCGTGTGAAGAGGTAAGGGAGACGAGACTTTCTTTGAATAACTGAAACTGGGCATAGAATACAAATCCAGGACGCTAACCAATCTATTAGTATTATGCCTATAAAGCGATCCACACCTACTGATAAAACCACCACCTCGACACGTATGGTATGGTACCTACACAATAATACAACAGTTACACCAGCACAATAAATCAAATGAAACAAACTTGAAAGAAAGAGTAAACATACCTTTAAGTAGATGTTGGCTGACCCGATCTTAATCTGACGGAGGAAAATATACAATTAGAACATGTGGCAGTGGAAACATATCTATTGAAAAAAGGGAATTAGTGTCTGCTTATATATACTAAAATGTGCTAAAAAGGTTGTATGATACTTCCTCCTCTCACGTTTTCCTTCATCCGAGTGCAAGATATTCTGGAGGCAAAATGAGGAAATACTTCACAGGACTATATGAAAAAAAAAAAAAAACTCTTGGGACATATACCCCATGCCAGGGATGGGAACACGTGCCACAAGAGAAGGTGAAGTGAAGTGAAGTGAAGTGAAGTGAAGTGAAGTGAAGTGAGTGTGTGTGTGTGTGTATGTGTGTGTGTGTGTGTGTGACCCGGTATAGAACAGGAGTAAAAGAGGAAGGACGGCGAGCAAGGGGAGAGAAAAGAAGCTACCGGTACACGGATGAAACTGTGTGTTAGGGGGAGGGGGGGATGGCTAAACGGGAAGAGTGAGTAGGTACTGTACAAGGAGAGAGAAGGGGGAGAGAGTAAGGATGGGGAGAGTGTGCTTACTTACATTTAGAGGTAAGAAGATGTGTACAGTACAAGGGGAGGGAGAGAGAGAGAGAGAGAGAGGGAAGAGGAGCTCCGAATCGTGTGACATAATAAGCATCACATGTTGAATTCAAGGTAGTAGTTATTTTTGTTGTTGTTGTTCCACATATCATTTCTGTGACGAGTTTAGTGTTGTATCGTGAGCTGCGAGGGTCATACGAAGCTTGATGGGTATACAGTACATATGTTGAAATAATACTGCATTATTTTATTGTCTCTGGTCTGCAAAGGGATTGACTAGATGCGAGGGGGAACACGGCACATACAAGGGGACCAAAGACTATGCATGTGTGTGTGTGGGGGGGGGGGGAGGAGGTGACTGAAGCTTAACCACAGACTGTCATGCACGCTAGGCTATACAAGGGCCATCATCAACATTACTATCTACAAAATCAACATTATACTCTCTCTCTCTCTACCTTTCTCTCTCTTTCTTACACAAACACACACAGTGGTAGAATTCTCGTTTGCCACTAACTTTCTCTTCCTCTCCCACTCCAAACAAACAAACACACACACACACACACACACACACCAGACTGTATCAACTAATGCTATATCTGGTGAATGGTGCATCCCGTCAAGTCACACATGCGATGAAACCGGTTGTACAGGGGAGGTCAAGGTGAGTAGCAGAAAACCACACTGCAGGCAGCGTCCGAGAACACGCAACCAATTACACACGTGCACGCAAACCTAGTCTGCGGATGAGGTGCAAACACAGGCAAGCAATTACACACGCACACGCAAACTTCCGCTACTACTTGGATAGATGGGTACACTACACGCATAGCACTCATATACGCACATGTGATATGTACACACCAACACACATACTAAACCCATACAGGCAACACGCATAGACCTACAGTACTCAAACACACACATACACACCATACAAAATGCAGAGCCGTCATAATCTAAAGTATGAAGACGAAGGTCGTACACTTCCGTTTAGACGCTAAAAAAAATCAATATATATACATTCCGAAAAAAAAACTAAACTATAAACCACATCATCAAGTATGAATGACGCCTGACATCTTTTTCTCCTTTCTTTAGTCTGACTAATGAAAAGTTATTTTACATATATACGTCACGGTAGAATCCCCAGATGTGAAAACTATAACAAGATGGAAATATATGCAAACACTTTAGAAAAGGTCATAATAAGTGAATAAACAAAAGGTGAGAGTCCGAGATTAGGGTACAGGGTGTGGATAGTTTCCTCGACAGGGTTTGATGGATGGTGTTACCTGAAGGACCCCCTGCCATACCTGACATACACAAACACAACCCAACCTAAACCAACCCATGCTGTCTCACGCCCACTCCTGCCACACCTGACAAAAACACAACACAACCCAACCTCCTGACCCACTGGCAAAACTTAACCCACGCCCACCCCCACCACAACCAATCCAATCCATCCCACGCTCACCCCCACCCACTGACAAACCCCAACTTAACCCATCCTTACCAACGCCCACCTCCACCCACTATACATACCAGCCTATCATTACCCACACACAACCTGATCCATCTCTAATATCCACGAAATCAATCCCGTGCCCAGTTTCACTCACCCAATACCTACCAAAATATCATTACCCACACACCATACTCCACTTAAGGGACCCTGTGATGTAGTCAGCAAATTGGAGGTGAATGAGTCCTTCAAATATTGCCACGAAACACACACCTATATGGAAGGAGCTTGTTTCGTGGAATAGTCAGGGTGAATCAAATGCCTCTAATGTTCATACACGATCACAGGAACCTTAAGACTATATAGCCACACCCAACCCAACCCCATGCCCATTTCAATCTTCATCCCCTGCATACCAGACCATCATTATCTAATCAGAACAGACAGAGAGATGGAGAGTTAACAAGAAAGGGATACGGATATTTACAAAGAATTTCCCTCACACACAAACACACACATACTACTCATCTATGCCTACTCAACACCACTCCACCACATCAACCCATGTTTACGTCTCTTTTCAGCTCGTAACCTAATCCATGTACCACAATAATTTCATCTACACTAACCTACTTTAACCAAAACTAATCTAGCCATACAGGAAGTTTGCATCCCTTCCCCACGCACCCTGTAATGTCCTTCCCACATCCTCTTCCTCATCTACAAAAATATCCCGATGACGACCTTCAGTCCTTGTCATCTCTTCCTTTTCTCCACGTGATCTATATACTTTATAGTGGGTGCTAGTATTGGTAAATCTGGAGCAACTGATTCCTACAAATTATACCAAGCAACAGGACACCATTATTTTTATCCAACTGGTCCAATTCCCTGGCCATACTTTGGAGGAATCAAGGCGTTCTAATGTACAATAAGTATACTACGGTATGCACCCACTTTAAACCACCCTTCTATAAATTTGCATTGTTATACACTTAGCCATTTATATAATTTCCTAAAGCACAGTCATTCATTCGTGACATCCTTTACATCCACCACCAGACAGGAACAACAGTCTACACTATGTTCTTCCTTCATAACCATAATCAACCAAAATTATTACATAGCATCTATTAAAATCATCATAATCTTCCACCCTCCTCCTCCACAAGGTCCCCAAGTTAACCCTCAATTGTGCACAAGTTACCCAGTTCCTTTACCCTTGACATACACAAGGTTATATATGGTAGAGAGGAGGGGACGGCTGAAGAGCAAGAGAGAAGCGGGGCAGGGAAACAGAGGAGAGGGGAAGGGAAACTGAAGAAGAGGAGGAGGAGAAAGATGATATGGTGCTGGAGGGAGGTAGTGTAGGCTATGAAGATTGCAGGATGGAGCTGGAGGTGACAAGATGGAGTTGGAGGTAGTTCAAGGTGGTATACAGTACTGATAACGGATGGAATGGGTGTAGGGTTGGTGGGTGTCTGAGGCCCCTCTTCCCACACCTAACTTATTATACTCTTTTCAATACAACTATTATATATTTTAGGGAATTTTCAGACGAGTATGCTCTTATACACACACACACACACACACACACACACACACACATCTCTTCCTACTATTATAACCCTTCCTCTTAATATCGATAGTTTTCATTATCTTTTCCATCTTATTCCTCCACCGGTTTCTTCTACAATAAAAACTTCACCTAATAAGGCTCGACCACCACGTCCCACAAGAAGCTGCTCTCTCACACACACAACATTAACGCCAACTATAGACTTGTATTCTTCGGTCCTCAACAGATGACCACAGTTTTGTATCTTTGGGTTTGAGGAACATGACCCCACGAAACAGTCTCAATCAACAAACAGTCTCATCAACAAATACTCCTTTTTAAGGGGAGCTTATCTTGATAAATTGGAAGGTCTATGATTTCTCCAAACAATGACACACACAAAAAAACATATCTCCTATTAGAAACATTAAGGTACCGGTAGTTTGTTTCCTAGCATAGTTAGGAGGAATCAGTAGCCCTCCAATTCACCAAAAAGAGAACCAATCTCCCCTCAAGACTCTTCTGGGAACACGAAAGAAATTTGGAACCGTACAAGTCAATCCACTCCTGGGTGCCATGCAGATCCTTCGTTCGTGTCTACATGGCCCCATAAAAAAAAAATAATAATCCTAAAAAAATTGGATGTGAGTTACGATAATCGGAAAATATTATGATTGCACATACTCAGCAATTCCCCGACCCTGGAACAGTTAACCACAACCCACAATTTGATGTGGTTAACAGTCCACGTGTGATTAGGAAGCCGTGTTGGAATCTTGGTGCTATCATTCATTCGATTACTTATTTCTCTATTGCTTTTTCTGTAGTATGTCTTTTTACCTTCTGTTCTCGTCTGTGTCTGTAATTTTAAGTACGGTATATATAATTTTTTATTATTTTTCGTCATTTGGTTTGCAGTATGTCCATAAATGCCTTTATTTTCTTAATGTCTTCATCAGATGAGAAAGGATGTTAGAAGTGTGAAACAGCAGCACATGTAGGAAGCTGAAGGGGATTCCTGGTAGTTCTTGGGTGTTGGGGAAGATTACTGTTATTTCGTTGGAGGTGTAATGTCCTGGAAGTGGAGGAGTGGTGGTGGTGGTGGAGTCGAATGAGACGGGAGACTGGAATATGGAGTGAAGACAAAAAGGTGTAAATAAATGAAAAGCGATGCAACTGGAGCAAGGGAGGAAGGTGACCTGGACAATAACTATAATACAGATGAAATGGAGGTCAGTTACTTCAGATTTACCATAACTGTACAATCCCTTTAATGACACTGTACAATCCTCTTAATGCGACAGATGGCTGAACAACAACGACGACGGGGAAAAAAATAGTCCACTTTGTACCACAACCATACAAGCATGGGGTACAAAACAGCGACCGTCTGACCTTCATTTCAGGATCAAGTAAGGGAAAATGAGATACCTGGAGTGGGGGGAGGAGGAGGAGGAGGAGGAGGAGGAGGAGGAGGAGGAGGAGGAGGAGGAGGAGGAGGAGGAGGAGGAGGAGGAGGAGGAGGAGGAGGAGGAGGAGGAGGTGGTGGCGCTGTATATGGTGTTGATGTGGCAGCAGGAGGTGGAAGGAAGGAGGAGGCTAGGAGGAAGAGAGATGATGAAAAGTAGGAAGAAATGGAGGATAGGAGGATTGAAGGAAGAGAGAAGAAAACTGTAGAAGGATGAAAAGTATAAGATATAGGAAGACGAGGAATAAAAGTAGAAGGAAGTGGATGATAGGAAGGATAGCTGGAATAGAAAAGGTACATAAAAAAAAACAAGGGAGAAGGAGTTAGAAACTACAATACGAAAAATCAGGAGGAAGATGAGTAGGGGTGAAGGGGTGAGTGGCTGTTAAGGGGGGAGAAGTGGTTAGCCTATGTAGAGGAGGGCTTCTGAGTGGTGGGGACAAGAGAGATGCTGAGGAGATGGAGGGGGTTATGGTATATAAAAAAAAAAAGATAAGGAAAGAAAAAAAACGTAAACAATAGACGGCGAAGGGAGTTGTGGTGACGTGAAATGAGAGGTGGAGATAGATAGTGGTGATGGTCATAATAGTAGACTGGTGGAGGGTGATTATGGTGTGCTACTTGGGAGTGCTGGTGGGTGAAGGAAAGGCGAATGGTAGTGATGGAAAATGTTGGATAAAAATTGTTCCATATATAAAGTACACTACTACTTGCATGATCAGGAAATTGAAGTATACATTGTCCCATTTCAGAGCACCTGTTGATTTATACTTGATCCTTAATTAAGAGTCAATATATTTGTTTACTGGTATTTTTAAAACTAAGTATCGCGTCTGTATTTGTCACTTTTTATTGGAAGCATGTTCCATTCGTTCACTACTCTTTTTCTAAACTAGTGTCTTCCTATCTCACCTCTAAGTAGACATTTCCCAGAGTTCGAAGTTTCTTATAACTTTTTCCAATAGGCTAATCCAGTCACCGAATTTCCGGTAGCCTTCCCACCAGAGACTCAAGGAAGTGTACAGTATTCTAGAGGAATGGTGAAGGAGAGTGGATGCTACTGGTACTGGTTGGTTGGACTGGACAATACCCACCAGAGATTCAGGGAAGTGTACAGTATTCTAGAGGAATGGTGAAGGAGAGTGGATATATACTTCTGGTACTGGTTGGTTAGTTGTTTGGTTGGACTGGACAATACCCACCACATACCACCAGGCCTCAGGTCAGGTACGCCCGTCTATTGTCACCACACACACTGTCCACTTTACATACACTATAACATTTTTTTCTCTCTCTCGTTCTTCTATTCAGCCACTCCCACACCCTCTTTCTCTCTATTTCATTCCTTCATTCTTTATCTCACTTTCTCCAGTCCCCCCTTATACCTTTTTAGTTTTGTCTTTTCAATGGATGTCGAACCAAGATTATTAAAATGGGCATAAAACTTTCTAGGCATTAGTATCTTACACTTATAATCATCGTACTTTACATGTATTTATTTTAAGATGGCACACCACAATGACTGGTTGGTTAAAATACATGATAACTTAATCGGGTATCACTCGATATTATAATTATTCCTTCGACGTCTAGTTTATCCCCAGTTATCTTCAACCTTTTATCATCCACGACTGTACAAGAGAGAACAATAATTTACAGGTGAAGAAAAATATACATAAAATCGACTACATCCTTTTTTCACTTTACTCCTAGAGCTTCCAAAGTTAACTCAACGCGAGGCCTATCTACACACACACACACACACACACACACACACACACACACACACACACACACACGTACACACACATCTCTTAATCCCAGTCCCCGCCCCCCTCCTTGGGTCCTCGTGTTAAAAGCGGGTCCCACTCACGACCCCTCAGACAACACCCAGACGGCCAGGCAGGTGAAGGTAATTACAGTTAGGAAAGTGAGGAGGCGGGGAGAAGGCAATAAGGCAGAATTATTACCTACAGAACGGACGAACGGAACAAACCGGTACTGTACACTTGTTTGCTGGAGAGAGAGAGGGAGAGAGAGAGAGAGAGAGGGAGAGAGAGAGAGAGAGAAATGAGATACATATAGCCATCGTGTGTAACCTCCAGCAGGGCCAAGCTATCCAATGTGAGACTTTTAATAGTAACAGCACTAATATGCCTCCCAGCTCTCAAGAAACTCCCCATTCCAACCCCTCCCATCTAGCCTAGGCTACCTATGATGAGTTGGGTTGCCTTGTGGGCCTGAGGGTAGACTGACTTGACTACCTATGGCTGCCTGGGTAAACAAAGTGTATGCCCACGCCTTAATGAACACCACAGACCCACCACCACCACCACCACCACCACCTACAGGCTACACCAGTACAAAGGGGTGTGTGTGTGTGTGTGTTGTCTTGTTAGAATACTTGGTCCTTACTGAGGCACTTCATTAGAGAACAGATTTGATTATTTCATATATTTTGCTGTACATTCAGTGACGGGTAATGGTGTATCTCTACTGCAGTGATTATATTTGTAAAGTTTGGCCATCTACTGTAGATAATATAAGCTAATTCTCAAAGCATAGCCATGGTGTTGAAGGGGGAAATACACTTTGGTACATTGGAGTGCCTTAATTCCTCCAAAGTATGCCAATTAACAGGACCAGTGAATAAATATAATGAAATCCTGTTATTTGGAATAGTTTGGAGGAATCATTTACTCCATATTTACCAGCATCAGCATCGTACAGTATCTGCCCTTAACTTGTCCTATGAAATCCTCTATACGGTACCGGTATCGCTTCACGGGTTACAGATGAGGGCAGTCGCTGACGGGTTATAATTATTTAATAATAATTCATGGATGTCTAGTAGAAGTACTCATTACCAATTTACATGCTCAATGAAACAAAATTTAATAAATGCATTCAGGATTTTAAGATTCATCAATGACTGAAATTTGTTAATGATAGTCTATCTATACTTGCAATTTCTTTCAACTACAGCATAGTAAATATTAAGCGATGAAAATAAATAGGTACTTGTGCAAGCTAAGTGGACTGGAAAGTGCAGACAGTTACGGTAATTCTTGCTTTATTAACGTGTTTTTCATCTGAGCTTCAAGACCCGCACGGACATTGAAAAATAATCTCTTTATATATTACATTCCTAATTTAAGACATTCAGGTTCTGCCTTAGGTGGAGTTTGCTGGACGAAACAGAATTGCAGGGATTATTCATCTGTTGTTAACGATTTGATGATATAATGACTTCTCAAAACTGCAGTATCTTACGAAATAAAAGGGCTTATGGCTCCTCAATACACTATCTTAAAAGAAAATATATTCCCCTAGTATGAGTAGCCAATGCTGAAGTAGGCTAATATGTTTAACCTAATGATAACGTTTTAAGGAATCAAGTGTCTCTCAAAACAGATGATTCCCTTAGGACGTCTTAGAGTCTTAGAGTGTTTTCATGTTCTGTACACTCACTCAAGAGGCTTAAGACACATGATGCACTCGACCCCTTCGTGTTTCCTGCCCCCTCCCCCAACCCCACCCCTCACTGAGCACAAGGCACCTCTAGTTCTCTTCCTTAGCCCCCCCCCCCCCCCCATGTTACTACCTCCTTCCCTCCATTCTCAACCTCTCTCTTTGTTTCCTACGTCCCTCATTTATTAACCTTAGCCCCTCTCCTTGTTGCCTTCTTCCCTCCTTTCGTAACTACTCACATCATTTTTCCATCCTTTCTTAAAATTCCCTCAGCTTCCCATGTTACCTTCATCCTTCCCAACTTTCCTCTCCCCGTGGTATACTTCATTTCCTCCCTCAATACCCCTCACATCTTTCCTCTCCCATCGTGATACCTCCTTCCCTCCCTCCCTCACGTAATTCCACTTTCCCCCACCCCTCCTCCTTCCAGTTATCTATACCATCGCTCCCCAACAGTCTTCCTGCCTGCCTGCCTGCCTGCCTATACCCTTGAGAATAATGTATGCACCGCGGGCTTCCATAAGCACCCTCATCATCACCACAACGTCACTACAAGGATGAAATACCAAGACCCAATTAAATACAAATACAGTACTCAAAAAGGCGTCCACCACACCAACAACCACTACAACCACCACAACCACCAGTACTACAAATATGAAATAACTATACACAACGAAATACCAGTAACCAGTACGGTACTCAGAAGACACCCATCACCACAACAACCACTAATACCACTACAACACCAACCACCACAACCACCACCGCATCGCATCGACTAACATAAGCGAACATCGAAGCAGCAAACCAACAAACGTCAATGATAAAACGTTATTCCTTTGCACCACCAGACAGACAACTATAGGGTCACGTGGCAACAATAAACTCGAAATATACAAAGGTGAAATTCGACAAAGGGTAAATAAAGAAATGAGGCTCATGGACCATATACGGGACTCGGGCAAACCCAGTACAGTACATACATTACAGAGGAGGTAAATAATGTATGAATGTATGTATGAATTTATGTATGTACCGAGGGGGTAAATAATGTATGGATGTATGTATGAATATATGGATGTATGGGAAGGGGGGGTAGTGGTGGTGGGATGGGGGGGCAGATAGAGGTGGGAGGGGGGTAATGGTGGGGGGAAGGGAGGTAGTGGTGGGGGGAAGGGGGGTAGTGGTGATAGGAGGGGGGTAGTGGTGGTAGCAGAGCCTTAGAATATGGCTCTGGGTGGTAGGAGGTACTTTTTCGTCTAGGGGTTATAATATGTCCTCGTACAGTCTACATGGAAGAATCATCATTAGTCTTCCATCTTTCCAAAGTCAACTAACTAGCCTAACCCCCAGAACCAGCCAGCCCTCTACTCTACTCTAACCCGTACACCAGCCAGCCCTCTACTCTACTCTACCCCTATACACCGAATCAGCCTTCCACCAGCCCGACCCTCTACTCACTCTACCCCTACACTACACCTGTTTCCTCTCTCAGTGACATTCCACACTTCCCCGCGGCCACTCCTTCTCCCTCACTCTCTCTCTCAGCCACGACTTCTTCAACACTTGACGGATCACCTCGCTACTTCACCCCTGACCCTCACTACCACCCTCAACATTCCTCCCACCTCTACCTACACCGATAAATACTAAAATAATAATAAAAATAATACTAGTAGTAGTAATAATAATAATAATAATAATAATAATATTGATAATAATAAAAATAGGTATTATCATGCAAAATTATATATGAAAATATCGAAATAGCTAACTGTAACCCATAACAGAAGTTAAAGTAAAATTATTACAAAGATTTTAATTAAACAAAATAAAAATATAAATATTTCTACTAACATCTATAATTCCCATTTTCTAGCTGACAGAATGAATATATACAGTACATAGGCCTAGCTGATGTCATTAGTACTCATTACCTTGCATCTCTGTGGCTAATGCGTGACTTATAAGGTAATCCTTTGATGGTAAGCTTCTATTAATCATGGTTTAATCTTTGTGATTATCCGGTGTTGATTATTACTGCCAGTGACGGAAAAAACCTACAGTCGAATACCGTACCTTAATAACCCAATACAGGTTATTTATTTAATATAACCTAAGCAGCTAGCTACCCTTGATACGCCTATGCCAACACAACCCTTTAACCCCACATAAATACATCTAACTTTGCCAAAACTGTATCACTAGCAGTTACCTTGATTATTTTTAAATTCTTTATCTGAGGTTTGATTTAGAAATTTACCAGCTTACAATATCATCGTTTTGAATTAGTTAATATATATTTCATCCAACATGAAGAACCAAAATCAACAGTATTACCGACACTGATGTAGCCTATACATTTTATAAACACCTGGATAAAGGAAATCATATTTACTCTCTCTCCTTCTCACATACACACACACACACAAACGAGCTATTTATCCATTCAACCAATCTGACTTCAACCACCAATTTCCAGCTGTAATAGGACACCCATTTTCCCTGTTCACAGACGTCTCGACCTGACTGCAACGTGGCAGGAAAACTTTTTAAGATGAACAACCCCATCGTAACCTTCAGTCTCGCCTCTCCCCCGTCGCTGAAGGGAAAATTCTCTTGTTGGTGAATCGGAAGGTCTCTGATTCCTGCAAACTATGTCAAGAAACAGATCCTTTATAGTAGTACAGTTGCTGAAGGGAGTTTCTTTACTACGGTACCATTGGGGGTCCCTCTATACCCTAGTACACACCTTTAGTTGACCATAATACTCTCTTGCTTAATCATTATGTTACATTATGATTAAAATTTCTTGGCAACTCATCTATACCAATCATCTTCGTAGTTATGGATATTACTATCATTCATTCATAATTCTCTTCCATTACTAGACCAAGATGTATGTGTGTTAGGGTAAGAGGGACCCCATGATGGCAAAGAAACTCCCTTCCTCAACTGTCCCATTGATGGTGTATGTTTTCTGGCATAGTTAGGAGGAATCAGTAGCCCTCCAGTTCACCACAAGGGGTAAGTAACATCAGTCATCTTTGCATCTTTTCCCCTTTGCTAACTCACCCTTCACCCTATTTTGTCAGCGTCTCTACGTCATCTACCTTCACCTTTTATAAATTATCACTGCCTCCCCGTTCACCCTATCTCGGCACTCTGGCTAACTTAATCCTGCCACATTGAGGGAATAGTATACTTTTTGTATATTAGAGCACCTCGATTCCTCCAAAGTCTGCCAGGAAACAGCACTGTTACAATGAATGGTTTGAAGGAATCAGTTGTTCCTGATTTATCAACATTGTGGTATCCCTTTGGTCCAGGCCACTCTTCACCTGATGTTTAGTCCTTTTATTATATACAATGTTGGTAAATCTGGGTAATCTAAATCCTCCAAACTATTTCAAGCAACAGCTCACCATTATCTTTCTTCGTCTGCTACCGTTTCCTGGCATACTTTGGAGGAATCAAGGCGCTCTAATGTAACCCAAAGTGTAATACCCCCTTAACCCTCATGCCTCACCCTTCACCCTGCCTCACCTGTACACCTTCCTCCTCTCTCGCTAATGTTGAGGCTGGGGGGGGGGAGGGGGTCAGACAGGATGTGCATGAAATTGATGAGTGGGGAGGGATGAGCATGATTGTAGGGAGGGAGGGAGGGAGGGAAGAAAGTGAGAAAGATAAAAAAAAATAAGGGGAAGTGATAAAGGAGGAAAAAATGGAAAATTGTAGAGAGGAAGGGAGGAAAAATAAAGAGATAAAAAGTAAGGGGAAGTGAAAAATGGAGGAAAAAATGGAGGATTGTAGAGATGGAGGGAGGAAAAAGAAAAAGATAAAATATAGGGAGAAGTTAGAAAGAGAGAGGAAAATATGAAAGGTTGTAGGGAGGGAGGGAGGAAATAGAAAGATAAAAATATAGGAAAAAGTTAGAAAGAGATAGAGAGAAGACAAAATGGAGGAAAGACTGATGAGGACGGGAAGAGGAGGAAGGAAAATATACGGGGACTGTAAAACGTGAAAGATAAACAATAGGGCTACAAGAACGAGTTGGATGATGATGAGGAAGGCTATGGACTAAAATGAGCTGACGGAATGAGAGAGTGAGGGTGATTATGATGAGGGAAGATGAGGGGAGGCAAGGTTAAGAGGTGGGGGAGGGGGGCAGGTGAATGGGGGAGGAGGCAGGGGGCAGATGAGAAATTACTAAGTGGGGGGGAAGGGGAAAAAGGATGATGATGTGGGATGTGGTAGTAGACAGGGGATAGAGGAAGAGGGGAGGGTGGGAAAGAAAGTGAAAGAAGGAGAGTGTATGAGGAGGAGCAGGAGGAAGAGGGAGGAGAGGAAGGAAAAACAGAGGAAGAACGAGGGAAACTGAGAATAAGGGAAGGTAAACATAAAGAAGGGAAGGAATCAGAACTCCTACCTACCTACTTCAGAATTGAGGGAGAGAAGCAAAGACTATACAGAAAGGAAAGTGGGAATCAAGGAGAGAGGGTGTGAATAGAGAGAAATGAGGAGGCAGAAGAAAAAAGTAAGAATGAACGAATGAATGAAAGATGAGGGTGACGAGGAAGGAGAAACCACAGCCTGGGGAAATAAATTATACAGATGCCTGGTAGAAGAAGGTGGAAAGGATCATGGAGAAAGTGAGAGACGAAGATAAAAGGCGAATGAGGGACAGTAAAGACGAGGTAGGCTATATGAAAACTACTATAGGCTACAAAAGAGGTGGAAAGTGACCAAAATGGAGTTGTGGGAGTGAGGGAGGAGTAAGAGAGAATGGGGAGATCTGGCAATGAGTGAGAGTAGGGAGATTAGGCGACGGGTGAGAGTGGAGAGATTAGGTGAGGGAGGATAAATTGGGAAAAGGAGCTATTGTAGGTTATAGGAAGGAAGAGAGTGGAAGGTGGAGGAGGTGGTGGGTAGGTGGTATGTCAGGGGCGTGGTGAGGGAGAGATAACAGGTGAGGGTGATGAGAGATGGACGGTGAGATGACAAGTATGTAAGGTGAGGATGATGTTGGAGGGGAGAGTTGTGGGAATTAGGGAAATGGGACTCAAGGTGAACAGGTGAGATAGATGTCATGAAGTGAGGATACTATGGGAGACAAGTGCATAGTGAGGAGGAGAGGTGAATACGAGGAGGGAGATGTGTAGTAGATGATGACAAGTGAGAAATATGAGGAATGAGGGTAGTAAAAGATATGACACGTGGTGATTGAAGAGAAGTGAAGAGAAGATTTGAGCTGAGATTGAAAGAGAAGAATGGAGATATGAGATGAAATTGGAGAAGGGAGATGAGAGATAAGATTGAATAAGAAGAAGGGAGATGAGAAATTAGATTGTAGGAGGAGAGAGATGATAGAGGTGAGAAGTGAGGAGCATGGTGAGGGAAGATGAAAGGAGAGGAGAGGAAAATGGTGAGGGAAGATTAGAGGAGAGGAAAATGGAGAGAGAAGAGGAGAGAAGCATGGTGAGGGATGATAAAAGGAAAGGAGGATGGAAAGGGATGATAAAAGGAAAGGAGAATGGAAAGGGATGATAAAAGGAGAGATGGATGGTGAGGGAAGATGAGAGGAGAGGAGAGTATCATCTGTGAACCCTTCCCCACCACCACCACTCAAAGGGCACCAGTGTTTACAATAATTATTACACACACTGAGCCAGGAGTACCACCATTACCAATACTTATACCAACAACACCATTACCATTACCATTATCACCACTTATATCACCACCACGCCATTACTATTACTTCTAACATCACCACCATTACAATAATCATTTACCGTATACTGTATAATTATGTTCTTCCTCATTTTTAACAGTAAAAGTTTAGGTTTATACAGATGTAAAAAAAAAAAATACAGTAAATAAAAAAATAGTATCAGTATATATTATCTCAAACTAATCACATACTGGCGGAAATGCCGTAACAATCCACATATGACTGTCCTGCTAAGAAATTGATCGTATACACAAACAAACAAACAAACCGAAACAAAAGCATAACGTCCTTGCATGAGGTACTATTGGCCACACCACAAAAATTCGTACACACGCTGTTGTTTTCGCGGGTTTACAACATATTATAGAAGATGTAAGATTACGTCACTGCAATAGAACATTATTATTACGGTCCGGTATGTTTGTTGTTTTGCTAATCATCGAGTAGTCATTTGGTAGACCATTTATTACAGTACTTCCACAATAATGACATCTCTTTCCATATGGCCTGTGTAAAAATTCATGTGACCAACTGTACTAAATAATTAATAACATCACCAGAGTACTTTCACCATCTCCTATAAAAAAAAAAAAAAAATAGTCTAATCCTCCCTCTGTAAGAACTCTCCTTCTACTTTCAACCAGAACAATAAATAACAACCTGTCCAAGCTACTCATACAGTCTATCATGCCTTGCCTACTTTCTCTCGGTAAAAATACGCCAATAATAATCAATCTGCCCAGAGCTTATCTACTGTACTGTATCATCCATTCCAATAATCCCACTTAAGTCGACGGTACAAGAGCAACTGGCTGATTATTATTATTATTATTATTATTATTATTATTATTATTATTATTATTATTATAGTCTTGTAAATATTCGTCACATACGGGGGGAAGAAGTTTATGTATGACGAGGAAACAGAACACATTTATATGAGAACCAGAAAGGAGGAAGGAAAATGAATGTGAGAAAAGCACACAAATAAATATAAAAATTTAATTGAAATTCAGAAAGATGGAAGGAAAATGAATGTAAACAACAAAGAAATATGAACATTGAAATGAGAACCAGACAGGAGGAAGCAAAATAAATGTGCAGAGCAAAGAAAAAAAAATAAAGAAAAGAAATTACTTACAATACCCATAAAAAATAATGGAAGATCCTAGAAAACCTACAAGGGAATAGAATGGTAAAATGGGTAGCCGCCGTCACAAAAGGACGTCCCGTTATAATGAGACCCATTCATTATTACACACACACACACACACACCTTCACCGAGTCATCAGCAGTCATCGTCTCTCATTAAACCTCTCCGTGATGCCTGTAGGTGTAGTTCTTTTCCGCTTATAAACTGAGGGAGGGAATTTCAGTGACCCAAGATAATTAATTTCCTGTTTGAGAGGTTTGTTGGCGTTATAATAATCCTAACATTTTTACGCCGCATAAAAAAAAAGTAAAAATGTAGAAAATGTTATGTAGAAAATGTTATATAGAACCAGTCAGTTTCAACGGGGTTAGAGGGTTACCGGCATAAGAAGTCGAGTCCCATGCAGATCAATGAGACAACCTGTTCAACCAGAGAGAAAAGTAAACATCTGTCAGAATTCTGTATATCACTTCCCAAACCCGACCTAAACCAGCGTGGGGATGGATTTCCTAACACCGTATAACTTTTAAAGATTATTCCTAAAGGGCATTGTAAAGTATTATAGAGGTGAAAGGCAGCCCAACCTTCCATTTACTGCAACAATGCTAAAAAAAAGCTCACTGTAATGACCACAAATGTTTTCCTGTAGCGAATAACATCATTTGACATTACTCATAGTAATATGATTAAAGTAGGTCACGAGATATAAACGGATGAAAGAGCTTGGTTTAATGAACGCGTTTTCAGGAGTGATGCATCACTGCCCTTTGTGGTAATTGCCCGGGTAATTACAGCCGTTTGTTGATCCTAATGAGATTAATTCTGGGGATGGTTTACATAGTCTGATGCTTTGAACTAATGAGTAGTTTATGTATATTGTAATGCAAGTACGGTATATCTGGCACAATGGTTTATATTATGGCTTCGAGTTGATTAAAAGACACTATGCGTCTGATTAAATGAGGTCACAACCATAGCCGTGGAATACCTTGGCTATGGTCACAACAGCATAAGAGTTCGATAACCCATGATAGGAAAAGTTGCCTGGCTATCACCACCCAGTCCCTTGCTCCCACCCTAAGAGGCACACGCTACACATACCAACTTGTTTCATTGTTATTGTTAGTTACAGTGTATACCGACACTATGGGCCATATGCTGTGTCGGGCCCATCACTACACACACCGACCTCTTCTAGTGCCTTTTATGGGTGGCGGGTCCCTGCTGCTTCAGACCCCGGATGTTTTGACAGCAGACGAAAGACAACAAAAGGCAGACAGGCAGGTGGGTCTGGACCTCTAACACTCACTCACTTCTCTCTTCTCCAACTCCCCGCCCTCTGTCCTTACCACTCGCTCTCTAAACTCCATTTCTCTCCCCACGTCTACTCTCAACCCTCACCTCCCTTTCCCTACTCTCCTCTTTAATTCCTCCCTCTCCCCACCCCCATCCTTTTCACTCACTCTCTGAACTCCCTTTCTCACCACACGTTTGTTCTCGCTCTCACCTCCCTTTCTCGCCCCTCATCTGTCATTCCTCCCTCTCTCCTTTATGCCTCCTTCCCTGTCCTCCCTCTCACTCCCTACATAATCTCCCCAAATTATTACATTCACACAACAGTAGGAGAGAAAGATAGTAAGATTGGAACATGATCTCATCCTTCAAAATGTCTGCATTAGATGATCACACAAACACATCGTAGGCAAGCAAACAAAAGCAAACATCGTACAAGCTTTGACAAATATTTGGTCTTTTCTAATTTTTGTCACATATACATAGAATCAGATCCCGTACGACCAGAACTAGGACCTATACAATTTGTTTTACTATACGTGACAAATATATTTCTGCTACCTCATTGAATGGCTAGACTTTTTTATTGGAGGGGAAATATATGTAATTATGTACACGATACTTGTCTGCAACATGTAGCCTAAACACTGAAATATATTACTTCGAATTCGAAATTAATCGCTACATAAAAAAAAACTATAGGCCTAAGCTATATCCCCTAAGTCTTGTATTTTTGTATAATAATAATAGTAGCCTATATCCATCTCGTCATATTTCCTTTGTAAGTTTCATCACGTACACTTTCAGGATTAGTAATAGTGCTTAGAAAAATCTATGGTAGGCTTATGTTACATTATTATGACAACCACACCACGGCCAGTGACAATAACCAGCCCACAACACTGAAGGGGAGATTCTTTGTAGGTGAATTAGAAGGTCTCTGATTCCTCCAAACTGTGCCACGAAACATCAGATCCCCAAGTTGTATGTACCATTGAGGGGGTCTGTTTTCTGGCATAGTTAGGAGGAATCAGAAGCTTTCCAATTTGCTAACAAGAAAATCTCCCCTTCAAAGAAAAGGTGGTGGTACTTGGAGAGAAAGAGAGAGAGAGAGAGAGAGAGAGAGAGAGGTTACTGACCCACTACTAAATATTACGTTAGGTATAAGTTTGATTTGTCCTCTCTCTCTCTCTCTCTCTCTCTCTCTCTCTCTCTCTCTCTCTCTCTCCACGCGCGAGTTCCCTCACTAACAATCAGTACTGGGGAAGCACTAAGGGCAAGAATAGTATCATGTATCATAATTACTGGTTTAAATACTTCCCACACACCCTGATATATACGCAGCCTTTCAATTATTTTTCTTAATTCCATATTATAAGGATTATCGTACTCTTAGTCCCTTGCGTTATCATTCAAACACACGTATCCGGTAACGTTATATATTTTTAAGTACCATACGGAAAGATTTTGGCCCAATACAGTAGTTTTCAAGTGAGAGGCACAACATTAGCATACAACAAAATAATACCTCGGTGTAGGAGACATTGTGTAGTGTAATAATATATAAATAAAACTAATCAGTAGCCTAATTTTACAAGTTTTCTTTGGACATTTGCAGTTGTTGGTAAGGACACGGGATTAGTAACTCTAATAAGATTAATTTGTAGTTGCCAAGTTGATTGAAACCTTAATACCATAAAACACGTAAAAAATACTTAGGCCTATAGTACTGTAGGTCCTATACTGCTACTCCATAATAATCAACTAGGCTACACGCTACAAGATATAAAAAACTGAAATGAATAACAAATGTGTAGACATAATTATATACCGGAACTCTGCCCCTCCGTTTTGTTAACCAGATTCTTCCTAGCAAATCAATTCATCTTGATTAGCAATTTATATACACTGGTGGCAGATTGGCAGTATATCAGTTAGCCTAGTGCAGACAAGATTTTTTTTCCACTCCTGGCCTTTCGAGCCGATGTAAGATATGAACAACCTGATGTAAATTATGTCCGGTATTCCACATTTCTTTTTCTCATGCTTAGCCTAGATAATTAGTGACCATTTCAATCAAAACGATCTAGGACTTCTATAAAATTAAGCAATAATTAGGCTATTCCAAAAACAAAGGTTCATACGTATTGTACACAACAAAAATACTATCAATATCGTATTTCATATATAACATCCAATGCAGGTGTTCAAGAAAATAGAATATGTTTGACAGCTGTTGGTTTAGCCTCCTCACATGCAGGTTTTTCAAGCTAGTCGAATTACGAGTATTCAAGTCCGTGAGTAGTGAACGAGTGAAAGCGTTCCAACAAAGTCCTATTACTCATCTCAGTGCAAGTATTACCATATGGAGAAAGTGCTGGCAACACGATATATTTCCTCAATAATTTTGGTTCATCGTCTCAACGCAAATGCATAAATATTATGTGAAGATCCCAAAGAACGGTCACCTATTACATGCAGTAGTAAATTCGGGGCCGGAGAGAACGACTCAGACTGAAATATCCTAACCAGATTATCATTAACCACACCTAGACAGACCTGACATTTTTGTAACCAAGGCCAAATATAAGTTGTCCTATACCAGAAATTAATTACGTGTATTATTACCAAGTATTGTGTATCTGTTTACTGATACATACCTTTTAGACAATGATTGATAACTTAATATTTTCTTATTACGGTACCAATAGTCGATTCTTCACTCTCGAAGGGGAACATTTCTGCATTTCTTACGATCAAAGGTTTAAAAATTATACTTCAATTAACTAAAATAACTGAGTTCACGTATTACAATCATGTTTGTACAAACGCTTGAATTTCAACGATGTAGAATAAAACCGCGCCAATGCAATAGTAAACAAAACACATTAAAACAGACATCAGTAAGCCAGCTCTCTCGAGTCTAGTCTAGACCTCCTCTGAGCTCAGCCTACACTCTTGGCACAGCAGACGCACACATAATAACCTTGGCATAGACTTGCATGTGCTTCACAGTACTTCCTTCCTTTCCACCGTCTTGATATTTGCTTTGGTAATTATATATGTCTGCTTCCTTCACACAGACGGGATCGAGAGTTTAAGTACCAATGAGATATGGTAAAATAGTATACAACTTGCCATATCCCACCATGAAGGTAGGTTGTGGGGTTTATAATTATTCACTTTGTTTCATTCAAGCCCATAATTAAAATTCTGTACATCAGTTCTAACCTATTTCAGTCTGAGATGGGATCCAGTGCGTTATTATAAAGTTTGAAGGATGGTCTAAGTTATAGCCTTACAGATGGATTGCTGGATTTTTTTTTTTATCAACTTTTCAGACCCAATTGTCTCTCAAACGTCGTTAGAGCCAGGTGCAAATTTAGCTGACCCTACAAGATCCTACATAATTACTCGGTGCTAACAACTAAAACACAGGTCAGCAAGAAGGTCAATCAATATGAAGAAAGCAATAACCTATATAGATCAGGTTCATGGTTTGTGTTGGTGACACAGGTTAGTTTGCCGTCCCTTGTCACCTCCTGCCAACCAGGAACAATACCTTTCTTTGTCCGTTGCTGCATCGTGTTTACATGCAGTGTGTTCTTGTTTTGTCACTGCGTAGGCTACCTTCCTTTGTTTTCTTGATTTTTTTACAGTCTTGTTCACCCACCTGCCTCTACTATTGCCTACTGAGTAATTGTTTTCCTTTTTTTTAGTTTATTTTCTTCTACACTTAGTTATGAGGAACTGAAATATATATGATTGACAGCAAGGAATTTTTCTACCCTGAAACACATTTACTTCCGTATAATAATAATTAATACCATATAACTTTTTCCGCTTGGTTAGCCATGGTAGGTTTGCCATCAAATGTGCAGTTCCCTTCATTCAATCCAGCTCTCAATTCCACTTCCCTAACTAGCCTACCCCTTCAAGTACCGCCTGATTCACAAGTTGCTGTTTCCTCCCATTCTCTTCCTCTTAGTTCTGTGTATGTCACTCCTCCCTTTCCCATCCTACTCCACCCCTTCCGCTTATCCCCACCTCGCCTATTCCCCTCCCGCCGTTGCTCCACCTACTATCTTTTTCTTTCTTTATCACTTGTTCTACATTACAGTTTATGACGTTATCCTCTTTCATTGACCCATCCATATATTTCCGTCCACTCGCTGCCCTTTAGTCTTTTGCCTGTCCTTTCAATCTGCTCCCGTCCACTTTTTCTTTTCAGTGTTTTCCGTTCCTTTATCAACAATATAATCTAATATATTTCTAGGACTATAGCCTGTCCCTTTCCACATGGACTTTCACTTCTCTTCCACTGACAGTATTCCTTTTCAACTAAGCTGTCTACAACATTGATATTCACTAATTTGTTCCTGCCTTCCTTCCGTCTTCCGACATGCAAGCAGCTTTTACTCAAGTCGATCTCCTGTATTTCAATGTCCTCTCATACCTCTCTGAACGTAATAAAATGAGGACAATGTTTATCTTAAGAAAGGCAAATCTTTCTCGGCAAGTTGAAGCCTAGCGATTCTTCCAAATTGTTTTCTAGCACAGTTTGAAGGAATTGAATGGCATATTACAAACCCTTCTTCTGTCATCACAATCAATCACACATTAAGCTGGGCACCAAACCAACCACAGATAACTCCCAAATTATCACTCCTATTACACAGAAACACAATCTCCTTTAACCCGCTGGCCATTCATCATCACTCGGTATCGTCCTCCTCTGGTGCGTCTGAGGACACAAGCCACGCACCATTCCTGTCTTCCTTTTGGGTATCGTCGGGTGGGCAGGGTTGTCAACTCAGCACATGTTTAGGATTTCGATGTCGATGGTGTAAATTTACGAAGTATTGTGTGGTACTCTTTTGAACATTAGAACTGTGACAATTTGTATACACAGAATAATAATAATACACATCTGACATTTACATTGACCCTATAATTATATAGCAAACATCACTACATTGGCATTGATGCTATGGGCTAGTCGTAAGTGGCTACCATGTTTAATACAAGATGAATATCAAGCAAGTATGGTACCCGGTAATCAGGTATGTACACTGTACGAGGACCGGTACATAAATATCGGGTTAATGCCATGCATATTGGCCTTTTTATATACATACATACAGCAAAGCATGGAGAAAACAACATGAGTAGCCTATCGAGTTGGCAAGGGTTTAATGGGGTAGCCTACTGTATATAGTAATATAGTATAATGTTGGTGGTAAATCTGGAGTAACTGATTCCTCCAAACTATTCCAATCAAGAGAATATCATTATACTTATTCATTGGTTCTATTTCCTTACATACTTTGGAGGACTTAAGACAATCCTATGTACCCAAGTGTATTGCCGTACCCTCTGAATGTTGGTGGAAATCCTATAGCCTAAACCGTAAATAATTCGTAGTTAATGATCGAGTGTATACATCCTGAGTACCGGGTTGGTATGAGGTGAATATAGAGTGTATAGGGTAGCCAGATTATGGTATGATTATCGGTCAAAAATCGGGCCAGCATAATGATGATACAGTGGTCTTGTGTGGCGTCCCTGTCTTAGACTATAACCCGCGCGGCAAATTTTTATAGTGACCAAACAAAATTCGACCACCAACTTAAACCTTCATGACGGTATTGTATATATAATTAACTAAGATTATGGGAGGAGGAAGAAAGTACTGTAATGGTTAAAAGTGTGTGAAAGGAGGTAGTGAGGAGTTAAATACAGAATAAAGAAAGGTTATATACCCGAATTACTTTCATCTGGCCAGGATTTTCAACCTCTTTTATTGCATATTTACTGCTAATGACTAAAAGAAATGACATTATTTATACAATATATATATATATATATATATATATATATATATATATATATATATATATATATATATATATATATATATATATATATATATATATACAGGGTGATTCAGAAATGCGTGCCGAAAATCCGCAGGTGTATTCCTGGCACATAATTGAATGTAAATTAGTCAATAACCATTTTGGAAATTCTCAATAGTTTATAAGTTATAGTCCCCTACTCCCGCACCCCCTTAAGGCCTACATAGACTATCAATCATGCCTGCACAAACTGGGTGGTTGTGCAGGCATAACCGTGATGTGTGTGGGTGTGATTGATAGTTTGCTCAAATGACTGAACTATCCAACAAGCTTTTCGTCAATCACACACACGTTTGTACAGTGATGCATGATAATGTGTGGTGACTGCTGCAGTATTCTTGCTATATATAGTGTGTGGCAAATTTAAATGATTGCTCAGTCATCTAGTTTGAATGATAGTCTATGGAGGCCTTAAAATAACTATGCCACGAAACAAACTATCTAAACGTGTCATAAGTGGGTCTATTCAGCGGGTTTTGTTGTAGCCTAGTGAACATTCCCGATGCTTGGGAGTAGATTATGTATTTTTGGAACGAGAGAAATTATTATTGTTGTGCTGTTTGAACGATAGCCTAATATTAATAATCATCGTAATTACCTCCGTGAATTAGTGTAAACACTCGGAATTACTTCTTGCACTATCAGCCGTAGGAAAGAAACAGCTAAGTCGGCATCAGTGTATAACAGTGACGGTGAGAAGGAGGACCCCACCTGAGACACCTATATACGGGAGGGTGATAGTGGGGAGAAGAAGGGTGACGAGTAGGGAAGGGGAGGAGTGGGAAGGGGAGGATGAGAGGGAGGGTGATGGGGAAGGGTGTTGGGAGGGAAGAATGGGAAGGGTGATGGGGAGGCGAGGCTGATAGGGAAGGGAGGGGAGGAAAATGGAATGGGAGTGAAAGGTAAGGGAAGAGGAGGGTAGGGGCAGGGGAGGAAAGGGGGACGTCGCCAACCACCACCACCACCACCCAGGCAGTGTCTAGAGTTTGTTGATGAGATGGTCGTTTCTACCCCATGCAGCCCCGCCTCGCCCCGCCCCGATGCATTAGAAGACGTGCTTGTATGTACCCTCCTGCCTATTCTGTACATTTTTCTTGCTTGTCTTGATGAAGTTGCACACTTTTTCATTTGTTCTCATTTTAACTGAGTGACATATTAATTCTACATCTGCCTTGCATTATCATCATACAGGCGCCTTATATAAAACCTCCCCACCTGTTCTCCAGTGAAAATAACTCGACCCAGACCAACCACCACTACCAAAACAAATAATAAACATAGCTTACACCACACACTCGCCTCACAACAACCACGCCCAACAGTACTTGTCCTGAACTGTCCCAAATCCATCTGTTACTTCTGGCTTCACACACACACACAGGTAAGTGACCCACCTCCTTCCCTCTGTTAATCCGTTTGTCATTCAAGCACTCATTAAGTTTATAATTCGTTTTGTCTTAGTGCTATATTTACCTTCGAAAGTTTATATTTTAATTCATATTTGTTTGTTTTGTTGGTTAGTAATACCAAAAACACAAGTACGGTAGTAAACAAAAATTCAATACTACGTGGAGAGATTTCTGATCAAACTTTACAGGATGGCTGAGCTTTATGAACCCATGAGATTAATACATGTTAGTGGCCCGAGGTCAAAGACCAAGGTCAGGAATGAATATAATTTACATTTTACAGGAAAGAATGATGGTGAAATGTGCCTATACTGTGTCAGAACATTTTACTTAGTGTTTGCAAAAGTATGGTATACGCTCAATCGAATAGCCTATCTTTCTATAATTACTCTTGTACTTTAACTTAATTAAAGCTTCTCTATCACAAGCACGTCTCTGTGTACACAAACAATGAATTACAAAATTTATTTTGTCAC
Source organism: Petrolisthes manimaculis (assembly GCA_034508575.1). Classification (NCBI taxonomy): domain Eukaryota; kingdom Metazoa; phylum Arthropoda; class Malacostraca; order Decapoda; family Porcellanidae; genus Petrolisthes; species Petrolisthes manimaculis. The sequence goes on along the minus strand of JAWZYT010003544.1, from coordinate 118,502 downwards.
TGAATGAATATAAAACACTTTCTTCTTACTATAGTCCTCATCCCTTTCTACTGTATGAGATTTATTTGGTGTCAAAGTACGGTATTTTAATGGCAAACAACATATAATTTGAGCTTTCAAGACTCACTCAAGGGTTACACAAGAATGAGACAGAAAGCGAGAGTGGGAGGAGGGCGGAACCTCAGGGGACGACACACACAGACACACAGACGGACGGGCAGGTGGGTGAGTCATTGTAAACATAGCCAAAACACAGCCCCACCCTGACACACACACTGAGTAAAATAATGATATTACATATATTTTGTCAGCAATAGTAATTAAAGTAATTTTTTTTTTTTTTTTTGGCATGTAATAGAAATGAGACTATTGTGAGTACAGGTTGACACTCTACACGAGAACAGGCACTCCACACAGTATTCCATCAATCACTAGTATAGGCCTATGTCTTACATCAACACAATTCACTAATTAACTCCATCATCACCCAATACCACACAACACGAATCCACAGTTCACATCCTCTTAAGGGCCATTAATCTCTGAACATTAACCGTGCAGTATTAAAATACTAAGCGAGTTTTCTTGTTGGTGGAAAGCCCAAACAATATCCGAAGGTTAAAAATTGTATCAATTTGTTTAACTCATATACGACAGCTAACATCTTAGATAATATGAATGATCCAACAAAGGATGATGATATTTATGAAACGGGCAAATCACCGTCATTGAAAATCTAACTGTTGTAGCTTACAATGGGGGTCAATAATTCTGTTCTGATCAGACACAATATGAATCTCTAGAACCAACTGAATTGATTCGGTAGGAGTGGGATGCGAAGTTGGTAGATATTTATAATTTTGTTGTGTCTCGGATTAGGATAGAATTATTGACCCTCAGTGTACGGTATTGTATCGGGTTTGAAGGGTCACTGACTCGTACTCTGCCCCCAACCTTACCAAGTGTGAGCCTGTGCGGATGGACTCTGTAATAACAAGGCAGGGACGGGGAAGCTCAAATGAACCAGTATTGTCTGTGCAACTGGTTAATTACTGTACGTACGTGAGCCTTGGCCACACCTTTCACACACTGGGGTAAGGCAGGCTACTCTCTCTTTCGATAGAAGGTGGTGTCGCATAAATTCACTTTTAGATTTCAACAAAATTTATGGCCTCGATTTAACTACTGCCACATTGTATCCTCTCTAGTCGCTCATACTGGCTAATAATACCTTAATAAATACCGTACTTAACATTACTAACTATTGATATCCACACTCAATGACAAAACAGTTTTCGTCGCAAAATCAATATTATGTTTACTGTAGACGACGAAAGTTGTATACAATCTTCAAAACATTATCTGGGTACGATACCCCACTCTGGCCGAACAGATACCGGTAATCATTTAGGCTACTTGTATGTACGACCAACAAATCAACCTACCAACCAACCAACCTAGCCTATCTCCGAGTCAAGTCTCACCCATCAACACACATAACTCAGAATAACTATAAATGTTGATACCGGTGCGCTGCTACAGTCATAATGAAAACAATAATGTAAATATTGTTGGTGTTCTGCGGTCAATAGTGTACGAGTAAATGTCAGGCGTTTATAAGACGTTTGGTGGGAAATTACATGGTACAACACAATGACTTTTTTCTCTAGATTCGAGTGTGTACGTTTTTCTTGTTTTGGTACGGTACTCACAAATACTGGAAATAGACAGAAAAAGCCATCCATGAAAAACAGGTTAATTGGCACACGTAGCCTCATAACATCTTCCAACTGCAGCAGCTACTGTATATTTGAGAGCCTCCGAATCTCATAAATTACGGTAAGACTCCCAATAATTAAAAGGGAGATTCTCTTGGAAGGATACTGATTCCTTCAAACTATACCAGAAAATAGATGCCCTCAGTAGTATTAATAGATCTGTTTCGTGGCAGAGTTTGGAGGAATTAAGGACTTTCAAAATCCCCAATAAAAGAATCCTCTTTAGCCTATATCAATTATCCAGAACCGCTTTTGTTGTCTAGTTTATATTATCAAAGCCGGATTATATTATTAAATTTCGAGTCTGGGCAATATTTGAATCCTTGTGCATTATTGTTCCCCCACCTTAAATATTACCTGCAATTAAATACTTCCTGATATATTAAAAATTGCGTAAACATAAAAATAATTATATAATTCATGGGCAAGCTGAATATTACCTCATAAACAATAATATTTTACACACGGTGACGGGCAAAGCCTTAAACTAAAACTAAAAGTATTGAAGATACAATTTAATAAAATATGATAGATCTAAACAATATTGTTAACCATCCATCCTAACACCATAATATAAAAACATGTTGCCAACACCCTCCTATGACACATTCACTTGACCTTATATGTCCAACAAACAAGGAAAGGGTTAAATCGTGTCAAATCTGTGTACAGGGTATATTAAAATGTTCCTCTAAATATCATTACGAATATTAGAACCTGTCGATTTTTCTAAAGGATTCATATTGGTCCCTTAAAACACTTAACAGTACAATTTACAAATATATATATTCTCTGGTAGTCTAATATTATATAATAAGGAAAAACATATCTTAAATTGTTTATATCGCATATAAAAACGATCTAACTCTTCATTGAGAAGCAAAACAAAATAGCCTAATATCTTCGACTTTCAATTGTTTTCACTCTGCTCCATAACTTGACACCCCTTCAGTGATAGATGAAATTGTTGCTTATAGCCTAACTGCTTAGGCTACACAATCACAAGAAAATGACTAGGATATACTGGTGCCCGGACGGTGGTGGTTCTTGTCTCCCTTCCCTTTCTCCAGGTTTTTGTACTCTTTCTTTTATTCAGCCACATTTCACTCCCTCCACCACTTGCCCTCTCTTCCTCTAAAGCTGAGAATTATTTCCTCCAAAATATTATGTTTTTCTACTGTTTTCCTACATCACAACTGGTACCAATGACATGGAAGTACCCTATTTTCCTACCTATTTACTCATTCACAACTTTCCATTCTAAGTCATACACACTGAAATTACATAATTATATACAGTACGGTATATACCCATAATTTTCCTGAAACATTTTGTTCCATTCCACAAAATATAATTTTAGGCTAATATATTTTTTTCCACCTCAATAGCAAGCACTTTCTACTTCCCCATCAACGTCTTTCAGAATTATATAGTTCTAACTTATTAACTTACACGTGGTAAACTACATTGTTGGTGAAAATTCGTAGCTGAAAAACAAGGTGTCGGCGTGAAACTGTAGGTGGCCTAAAGATACGTGAGTATGTACAGTACTGTGGTTATAAATAGTGTCATCAGCTTAATTACGTTGAAAATTAATCAGAAGAACAATATCTGATGTCTGCCGTATAGGCTATACCAAATTGTATCGTTAGCATCTGATAGTCTGGTTCCACAGCCTACTAAACCAACTTTAGTGCATGACAGTACGGTACCATGACAATTGTACGAGTACAGGAACACAGTGCATAACTATACTTCTCCTTCCTTCATCACTCTCACTCCCTCAGCCCCGCCACACGACAAGATGGTACCGGTATTATTACTGATGTGTAAAGTAGATAAGCTTTCACCTTTCATAATTCCCTCTTATCTTTGGCTTTAAATACCGATCCGCTTCGCTTACGCTTTTGAAATCTGAAGTCGAGTTATATACGTGTACATGTATAATTTAACTTGCATGTTCGTTGGCTCAATGTTACATCATCTATTATTATGAAAGGCTAACATATGTACGTTTCCCTCTCGTGGCCACAACTGTGCCAATTTTAAGGCGAAATTATACACAAACCTGTACCCAGAAAAGGTATTGTATATTGAAAGTGGGATGCCAGTTATGGTATTCACACAGCACAAACATTCCCAACAGACAAACGATTTTACTGGTTTAGGCCTAGGCTATCTATTTTATTGCATTTTCAGTTTCAGTCAAAACCCGTGCTTTTTGTATGATGAAAATTAACCCGGGCCAAATGGGTAGCCCATTTTACCTAATACGGTACTAAATTGTGATTTTATTAAGGTAGGACTAGTCTATGTCCTCCAAATGATATACATGCAATAAATTTACTTCGATATAGTATAAAAAAAAGGGGGGGGGTTGAATATGTTATACCGTACAGTATACACAGCCTATGAGAATGTTGTGTACCTGGATATAGCCTAATAGAGCTAGAGTCATCCATGCATTGCCGTGGCTGCTCATAAGTTCAACAACAGCTGACTGACTCCTAGATAATCAATAGATACCTGGGAAAGGTACACACAATACCCCTGATCATTTCAAGTCAATGTGCAGAATACATATAAGGCTGTTAATACGAGATTATGAAAATGTCCCGAGAAGGGGATGATGGTGAAGAAAACTCATCCACTTTTATGTTACAATATTTGGGATAGGTTAGGAGCATAGGTGCAAGCTTAAATTATGATAATCACGACTCAAGTTTTTCACAGAAGCCATCATCGAAGGAAGACTTAATATCGCTTTTCCAGTTTTTGTAGCAACTTTTTTTTGGGGGGGTGGGGAGAGCTACCGTTCAGTAGAACTTGTGTGCTCTAGTGAAAGGAGGCTTAGGCTACATTTGCTAGATGTATGAATGCTTTATAATGTTTATACCGATATACCGAAATCTAGGGTCAATACACCACGAAATGGGTATGCAAGACTGAAATCAAGGCACTTTTATTGTAAAAAATAGTTGCAAATTATATCCAACACTGTAATGAGTTTCAATTTCGAGAGTTATAAGTAACAGACTACAACTATCACTGATGCACTGAAACACTTTTACCAGGTAAAATCAATATTCTGCTTCCACGAGTGACCGAAATTCTGCACGAAGGCTCAAGTATAAAACATTCGTAAACCATTACATCTACTTCACCAGCAAACACTCGGTCCTCTATAAATTTTAGCATAAACAATATTTATCAAAAGTATCACACTACTGTTCTAACCATTCGTCCACTCCACATCATCCCTCTGGAAATGTGAACATGGCAAATTTTCTCCCATTAACTCCAAACTACAGTAATCTGCCTAAAATTTAAAGAAAAAACAAAAACAGCTGCTTTTCCAAGAAAATATCGGTATTTTATTTTTCCACGATGTTGATCAATGATTTTCACCAGCTGTAAGTGGGGCAATTAAATTCACACTAACTTAGGCTCTGTTCCAAATATAACATTATGGTAGGCTAGAACAGTTACATATTAGGCAAAGCAATAGCTCCCTGACCTCATGATGTAGTGTATAATGATGGGATGATAGAGGAAGGGATAATATAGTACCCCTTGAAACATAACATTACCCAGTGGTTGGTTCCTCTCCTCGGATGGAGGGGTGAGTTGCCTACACGTAAATATGGGCCACTTTTTTTAGCCATGCACCACCACCTGCTTCCTCTTCCTCCCATTGTCACTCCTCCACCTTCACTAGTACCTGCTATGGTCACAGTATCCTCAAAATCACCACCGCCTCATCCTCAATATCCTCAAATCCTCATCAGACATCACCTTAGCATCCTTAAAAAAAAAAAAAAGTAGTATCCTCAAGTTTAACACCACAATAAAATTCATTACAACCAGAGTAGGCTACCCGGTACCCTTACCAACACTAAAGTTACGTGTACCATGTTACCAGCATCACCTATCATTCAGGTAAGCCCAGCCCAACTACAGGATACAGTAATATACAACCATCATAATACCAGTAAGCTACATAGCTATGATCTAATTTCATTCAGCCAAGACCATATCAGTCACGTTACGTACCCGACAACTAGGCTAGACCACCGATCAATTTAAGAAAATAATTGCCAATTTCATGCAATAACGAAAAGTTATCCAAGGATCAGTCAATAATTGCTTAACAATGGATGACGACTTTTACATTTTTATTATTACTATTATGCGATATTTTGTATGTGTCGTGAAACGAACAGAAAAGTAAACAAACACCCAGAGAGCTTCCAGCTCTTGGCCTGCCTTCAGGTGAATACTGTAATCCCATAATTGCATTTTCACTTATGTTAAACTAAAATTGTCACAGTAATATAAGTGACTCCTGGCTTAGTGGTGATGGAGAGGTTCAAATCCAGTTCGATCTTCACCCCAGCAGCTTAGGCCTAACTCTTTCCTGATATTCCTATTCTCCGACCAAGAGAATGGTGACCATAATTATAGGAATGACTCAAATTCTGGTTTTGCTGTAATAATAACAATAAAATATTCCCGGACCTTATAGGCTATCTAGCATTTGCTGCATGAGACTAGGCTAATATGTAAAACAAAAAAAGTAGGCATAGGCTATCATAACACATTGAACACAATGTTCCTGGTAGGGATTATCCTAGATTTTTGTCCACGAGTGTTGTTTGAAACTTTACAAACGGGCAGCAACACGAGTTTCTTGCCAGCCAACAGGTTTTTTGCAATATGGCAGCTAACTTAGCATCCACGGTCACGGTCCACGTTCACTCTATTGCAGGGGGCTGGCAGGACGTTACGCTATCAGAAACAAAATGGGCCCCTTTTTTCCTCTCTCAAAGCTCACTCGCTCTGAAATTAGCAAGAGCTGAACGGTACTTCCTTCTACCTTCTCGGTAGTATGCAAAGACAAATGAAGTTATTTTTTTTTAATTCCTGAAGCAGAGAATCACTACATCTCAAACGGAAAGAGATAAATGAAGATTTTAGCAGAGAAATGTGAGAATTATATACATACAATATCATTATGTATTATAAATGCAATGTGTGAATAATCACCTATTTTGCGTATGAGGAGAGAGGGATGGACTGCATGAGGGGGGGGGGGGGAAAGTGGAGTAAGAACAGAGGGTTGGGAAGGATTATGGTAATTTATGGATATAGGGTGTTGCCAAATTAAATACAGTTATGCAGTAGTCCTTCCAAAACCATCTTCCCCGCCATCTTGACATCTTCCCTCCAACTCACGATTTAGTACTAGCCTAAAATATATAAAGCTATCGATATCGAGCCTACAAGCTATTTCTAAACTTACTTGGTACTTCATTCACAAGCGAGGAAAATGTAATTATTGTCAAACTGGGAATATTATTGTATCGTGTCAAATGACTAACAGAGAGAGAGAGAGAGAGAGATAGAGAGAGGTAAGCGACTTGCTCCAGGTCCAGGGTTCAGCTGTGTTACATTCACACCTGCCCAAAGCTCACGTGTTGCTCTTGACCCACCCAACTAAGCTTGTCCTCTCTTTCTTCACACACCGGAATCATACTCATAATCACACATGTACATATTCAACCTTTCATTGCACTCACTTATAAATAATCTTATTAATAATAATAACATTATTATTATTACATACAATTTCTCAACCAATTCTAGTTGAGATGACACACTAAACTACTTACCACGTCATACTACAACAAATGAGTAGGCTACTGGTATATAAAAGCAGTGTGATTCAGCATTGAAATTTGGCGTTTACCCTACCCATTGTCTTGATTGCTTGGTTATTTTCTTTTACTATTCCATGAAGGCCACCTGGCTAGGGTAATGTCATGTGCAACCCCCTCCCATACACACCATCCTGAACCCACTGATGCTCCTCTCAACAATCAGTTGCACAAACCCACACAACTCTTTATAATTATTTTACCAAATATTCGCTTATCATTCTACCTCATTTTTAAAATCATACTCTACCCTAAAAATACTATCTACCACTTATTTCTCAGGGGAAGTCCTTTCATCAAAATGCTGTGTCGCACTTCATGGAGCAAAATCAACCACCAATAAAAATATACAGGAAATTGGTTAGTAACTTTCTGTAACTCTTCTAAGCTATGACAGTCTCTTCGAAGACGAAATGTAGCAGCTACCCCATGACAGCATCCACGTAGGCTATTCAGTGGATCTTAATTATTATTACCACACACGTTATTGAATCTGATATGCATCTCTCATCACTCTGGCAGTCAGTTAGTTATAATATATGTACAGGGATCAGGGAATAATCAACTTGTCAGATTCACCCTACTAACTATTGCAATAACCATTTGTATTACATTGGTACAGTTAATCCACACAAATTATTACATCTGCTGACAGTCTATAATATTATAGCTCTCATTACTATAGCAGTCTAATAGTTATAATTTTTGTACCGGGAAATATTAACTTGTCAGATTCACCCTACAAACCAATTAATGCATGCACAACGTAAAATTAAATATATAATGTATGTGACAACTAATATATAATTACTGATGCATTTATCAAGTGACAAAAAGAGTATTTAATTATACAAAACACAGGTCATACTAACCTCGTTCGGTGAAGATGTCGGTATTATAATATGGAGTTCAGACAAATGACATGACAAATAAAAGAGGTGCCTGGGTTAGCAACACTATTATAATCCCATCAACACCCTTCACACCCCGTAAAAATAATTATCTTCCAAACAAGTAAACAGATTAAAATGTCAAGAAACGCACAGTCTCTTAAAACCACCAACCACTTCCAACACTAGCCAGATCTTGACTGACGAAGTGCTGCGGCCATTGCTTGTTGGAGATGAGTAGTGTTGCCAGGTATGCTTAACGAAATTTCCCCAACCTCAACAATTTTTTTTCCCTTTTTACCTAAAATAAATCCTGTTTTTACTCGAAGATAATTGTATATTTACCATTTATTTGGCATTTCGTATGGTAGAAATTTCCTAATTTACTTTTGTAAGTTTTTTTAATAGTTTCCCCATTGGTATCTCTAAATTTTCATGTCTAGAGAAAATTCCCCATACTTGGCAACACTACCTGGGAATCCTGGGATGCTGCCGGCCGAGTTGGGAAAACGTATCTTATTTTAACTCCCCTATTTTTATATCAAAATTTTATATGCACATTTGTAATAGAAATATCAACTGTGTAAACTTGTGCAATATTTGGACATTTATATCTACGTACATAAGGAAAATAATTTGTAATCTTTGACAAAATATTAATGTGAACTGGTTAGCCCTTCCAGGATCGTACGGAAATCCCAATAAAGCTTCCATTTATACACGAATTTTAGATATTTAAAAAACAATATGTGGTAACTGATATGACGCTTTACGAAATACCCCATCGGATTAAGTTTTTAATAAACTGATGAGGGTAGAGAAGTCAACGACTGAGCTCATACTTTGCAGCGCAGCTTGTACAGATTCACTTCATATGACAAGTTTCTATAATTTAATTTATTCATAGGACAGGCGATACTCCCCATACGGCCCTACAGGAACGAAGCAGAACAGATAAAATGAACATAATTATAATCGTTCTCTCATATTGAAATTCCCGAGAACAACATTCTTTATTTCGAGTGGTTTTGTAAAAGGAAAGGAAAGGTACGATTAATTGATCCTCCAAGAAGTTATAATTAGAACCGTTCATTAACTCGAAGGCTGAATACGACTACAAAATCACACACATCCTCAAGCGAAATCTCGCCCATAAACTGGGAATAGAGAACATTTAGTTCTCAAAGTTCCCTATGGCCCTACCGTACCCACGCTGCATCTCACTTATAAAACTTGTATATCTTGTATGCACGTGTTCTTTATGTATCAAATAATCATTACCGTATATTCACGGCACTATTACTTACAAAATCACTGGAGCGGAGATGATGGATACAAGGCAGGAGACGGGCAAGAGTAGGTCTACTCGCGAGTCGTGACTATTCTAGCACCTTGTCCAGCTGGTCTCCACTCATGGACAACATTCGAATAACACAGACTTCTGACAGTTTTTATTAGTCTTATTTATATTATCCACTTCATATAATTCATTACTGATTAACCCTTAAAATTACCACCAATAACGTTTATCATCCGATCCAATGCAATACCTTACCATTTTATCAGTCCTGTACATTAGTGTACTATACGCCTACTGTTGTTGTTGAAGTACACTGTACATGGCCAGACAGTGTACTATACAGTACTGTAATTACTAATAATGTACTTAAGCGTATTGTTTGTGAAACAGGAAAAAAATTGTAAATGAGCATTTTTTATTCAGCTGAAATAAATGTTATAAAGGCTTCAGTCTGGAACCACTGTCACCTGTCAGGTTATCATGGAGTCTTACAGCTTAATGCATTGTCTGCTGGCATACTACTTGGAAAATTATTGATATTAAATCTTTACCTCCACTGTGACAAAGAAATCAATCTATTCCAATTACAGCATTCTAGAGTATTGGTGAAGTGTACATTAAATATTGTATATGAGACATGTAGTAATTTCTGAAATACAATAAGTGTACAATTTCTGGAACACTTCTGATATCAATCAAGTAGTGAAGCCATGAGTGTTAATATAAAATAATTTCTATATCGATGCAACAAGTAACTCTTGCTTTGCAAGACTGGCATGATATATCCCAAGCTGATAAACTTTTACAGTTATGCAATATATTCATATTTGAATATTATACAAATGAAATGCAATGACAAGTATAAACTATAACAATTATATTTACAAGTTAAAAAAGTCTAACCTGTACATGACAAGCTCATGAGGTTACGATATATTTATATGGTGTATATTTACAGTGATATGCTTTTAAACAACACTTAAAATGACATAAAATCACAGCACTGTTCATTACCCTCTTCATAACTCCAACACTGTCAGTGTTCATAATAGTATACTCCAGCCTGGTGGTGGCTTCACACTGTCACCATCAGAGGCAAGCAGTGAGACATGGACACAACTACACATGACTCTCAAGTACAGGGTACAGGGGGTTTAATGTTGCCTCTTGCACACTTAATCGCCGGTGGAGGTTTTCTTTATCATCTGTGTGGCATGAGAGGACCAACTGCTGTGGTCTGGAGAGGTCTGGGGATGATGTGCGAATGCGCTCATGTGCCAACCAGGCCTCCAGGGAACGGTCTGTGTTGAGCCGTTCGTCTGCCACCATGGGCTGCAGTCGCTCCCAAGCAGTAAGTCGTGTGGCACGGCTCTGATTCCTGACACTGCCTTCTCCACTGTGCACCCATGCCCACTTGGCCAGGTCCTTAGTGCCCCCAACTGTGTGCCTCCTCTTTATTGGTCCACGATGATTTGTTCGCCGTGTGCCACTCTTTACGACCTTGTTACCACCACTACCATACACTCCGTTGGACGGCTTCATAGCACTTGGCACAGATTGACTCACAGTGTTCTGTTCAAATTTTTCTTTGAGTTCTTTAACATTGTGTCTTCTGCTTCGGAGATCAGAGGTGCGTCTGACCGAGCCCACACCACCGTCTTTGCCCTCTGACTTCTTGGATGTGTCTCGGGACCTCTCAGGACCCCCAGGTTGCTCTGATCTTTTCATTTCTTTGGGCTTTTTCTCTCTGAGGCTATCCTGTGTGTCAGTGCGTTTCAATTCACGGGCTCTTTTTTCTGTCTTTTCTTTCAAGTTGTTTTCAGTTTTTTCAGATTTTGTTAATGAGTCTGATCTCTTCACTTTAACCTCTTTCTTCCCTTCTTCATTTAACAACTTGTTATCATTATCTTTTTTCTTTATGTCTTCTACCTGAAATAGTCAATGGCATCAATTAGACCAGCAAGATGCTAATGTTAAGAAATCACTATATACTGTATGTATTAACAGTATTTCAACAAACCTTTAAAAACGAAATATGACTGGCAGTATGGAACTAAACCCATACCAAGACAACCACTGGGAACTATTTTGAAACTCTACCAACTATTTTTATTTACTTGTTAAACAGTACCATAACCTAATGAGGCAAAAAATGAAAGCAATTTGCATTTCATTCATGCAATATATTATTCAGATTATAATTTCATGGTTGGTGTCAAGCCAAACTTGCACAAGTTGTTTTATCTTTGTGTATATCTTTGGAATCTTTCAGCATTCATTAATGATCATAACTTTACACTGATTTTGATAACTAAAAGTGGCAGGACTTTCCACTATCTTCATAATAACTAAGGCTAAAGTCGTGATATACGAGTCTGCTTGCCTGTAAGTCAGCAGTAGTAGCAGCAGTGCGAGGGTTGGTGCGGCGGCGATGGAGTGAGGGGTCACGGTAAAGGCGGCAGGATGTAGAATTCCCCCGGGGATGGTGAGAAGGCTCAGAGTGGGGCAATGGGTCCTGGTCAGGGCTCAAGACAGGGTCCTTGGTGGGGCATGGGGCTCCCCCAGATGCCACCAGGCCAAGCGGAGATTCTTGTAAACTTCGCATCTTCTCCTCAAATGTGGCAGTGATAGCACTTAGAAGATCACTACCTGTAAAATATAAAGTATAAAATATAAGTACATACAGTATCTCACATCAGAAAACATATCTTCAACACTGTTGGGACACACAAATATTTTTACTTATGGTATTTTTAGTAAATACAGAATAACAATATCTCAAAATGGATTCTCATGTCATGAGATAGAAATGTATTGCTTCAATTTATTATTGTGTTAACAGCACACAAAGCAAATTCATCAAAATACACGATAAAGGTTAAGTAATTACTGATTATTATTAAAAAATACAAACACCAATCAACTATGCTCTACAGTGCCAAATAACGGAACAAAAATTAAATCCAATAACCATCATCAATGCTGCACACATATGGCCAATCAGTACTAAGGCTACCACAGCACATTGAAACAGCAAGAGTGAAGCGGCTCTACTCCTACTCTCACCTTCCTTGCCTACACTTTAGCATACTGAATATTAGCGAAGAGGCCCTTGGCAGCCCCCATTAGCGAGGCCCTGGCAACATGTGGTGGCTTTTCTACCACTACTGTGGAAAGTTCACATGGGGATGTAAAGGCGATTTTGAATTTGATATCATCTAAGCTTACAAGTTACTTTAGATTAACTGGTCCACATTTCCAAACTTTTATTGTAAAACTCCTTGGAAAGAAGGGGATGAGCAAAATAAGGAGTTCACAAAAAAAACACTACAAATCCAATGTATAGTGAAAAAATAAAAATTCTTCTCAGAAGTGCTTTTCCTTAGATCTTAAGCAGATAACTGGGAAAAATGGTCCAGTTATACAAACCAATAATAACATTTGCTACAAAAGAAAGCAGAATTTAATCCATACGGATATGAAATAAAATGTACTAAAAATAGGGTAAGGTTGGGCCTAAAGCATCATACAGCATAACTCAATTGTTAAAATCAGACCTCAGAAATCCCAAAAGTTACTTCTTCAGTAAATTGTCAGCAGAGAGATGGAGGCACTTAAGAAATATCGGAACATGAAGCAGGCCTGACCAGCAGCAGGTAATGAGAAAGGAGAGAATGATAATTATCAAATGAATGCACTGAAGCACAATGCATAATAATTATAATAATATAATCTTAGTAATAAAAAATGTTTACGATCCTAATTAACCTAACAGCAACTGGCACATCCTAGGAAATCTTATTTCTCAACCAACAGTAAACACTGTACAGTATATCAGTTGTATATATGTTATAACACAGAGCTAAGAATAGTATGGAGCATTTTCTAAAATCTAGAAATTCAGTATGAATGCTTAATCAATCTCATCATCCTTCTGAAAACATAATTATCTGCTTGCAACATACATATTACATATTACATGAGGTCCCTGCTATACATTACCCTACTTTATGATGATTCACAATAGTGATGAGAAAAATCAACACCCTCCCCCACCATAGTACAGTATAATGACAAGGTAATTTGAATTTTGCTTGTAAGATAGCAGGGAGGTGGTAGGTGGCACACACATCAATACCACAACCCACCACCGCTCCATTCTTCTCATTCTCTTAGTGTTTGTGACCAAGGTTAGTGTTAGTGCTCTTTTGCTTGCCTATGATCTACTGTTTATATCTGTGTTGATAAATGCATATCGTATGCAGTAATACTGACCACATCATCATGTTCATGCAAGTACCAGTGAGCATTGGAAGGACATTTCCAATGCAGTTATGAGTAATTTATTGTGTTTTCGTGAAGGAAAAGCGAGTGATCGCGTCTGGTGTTCATGTTCCACGTGGTGATGTTTTTAACTACCGGTACTATACTACAGGTATTAAACATATGTACTGTACATTGTGTTAGGTCGATGTCTACATTGCATTTTAAAACTTATAATTCATTAACTGGGAGTGGAATTTCAAGGTTACTTAACGTTTCACCTCTACTATTTCCCATTAAAATTATCTGTTTTCCCTAATGCATCCTATTGTTATAGCAGGGACCAACACAAAACAAGGAGCTTTATTAGATTAATCTCTTAAGCAGCCTTGAACATCCAGACAATGTCTGGAAAAACTTTACGAACATATATGATGAGTAACTAACACAATGGCAAGAAATATGTACACTTTTATAACACCGACATTCACTGGTCTTAACTTCATATAAGAAATAATGAAACTCTGCAAAATGGTACTGGTACTGAACCAACCTCCTATCAATACACAATAAACATATAATTAGTAAAGATTAATAAGTGCCTGTTACTACAATTATTATCCAAGTCGAGCCTTTTGATTGCTAAACAGACTGAATCAATGGTTGGTACATACGAGTGATGTGTGATTTCGCCAATAAAACGTGTATGATAGACATTTCATGCCACAAACAAGCAATAGTATTTACAGTAGATAACTATTCAACATTACATAAAAACAATAGAACACCCACAACTGACTGGATCATCATGTTGAAACTCTAATATTAACTTATAGGAAATTTTTCCATCGTATGTACAGGTATAGTACAAAAATAATATGAAAATAATCTCCATTAACATTCTCAGGTTTGGTTGATGTGCTGTGCTGTACTGTACAGCTGCAGACTACATACTTGAGACCACCCAATCCAGCATAATGTGTTGGGGTGCAAATATCACTTAGTAACAGTGTAGGCTCGATTTACATCAGGTGGTACATTAAGTTTTCTGAATGAAAAGTAACCTTTCTTGGTATCTACTCAAGCTGGTGTCATCTTTAATAAGCAATACTGTACATATACCATAGTACAATTTTAATTGATCTGCACACTTATTATAACTCAACCTGGTCAGCAATAACTATCCAGAAACTAGTATCAGTACCCTGAGTGACATGACTAGCCTCTGAATGTTTGCTAATGTTATTGATACAGTAAATGGGGATATTTTGCATTACGATATACAGTATTCCACTTCCCTTCCTCTAAGCAAATCCAAGGAAGAAAGAGCTCAAATTTACATGCATCTGACTCAGTCAAATATTTCCCTGTTTCTTTTATTTTATTAAATTAAGGAGGCTATAAGTTTTAAGTGTAATGGGAGCTCTAGATTAGTTGCCGCACCCATGGAGCAAACCAAACTCTCAGGATATGTAACCTGGTAATCACTATTTGACCTACACCTGGTAACACTAATACCAAAGTCTCATATTCTGAGTGTATGGGTTCAATCACCAGCAGCAAGATATACAAACCAAAAAACATCCACACATTATGTGTGCCTACTTTAACTGTAAGTTTTCAATTCTTCCACTTATCCCTGGAAACAGACTGATTAGCTGAAATTTGCCATCCAATAGTTAAGAATGAAGAGGAAGAAAGAAGACCACCCTAAAAGAGTGACAGCTGAACTGAAAGGGCATCCAAACCCTTAAATTACTAGTGACTAAGAGTCACAGATCAACCTATTTTAATCCCAAAAAATCTATAATGGCCATGAGCAGTAATGAACACCTAAAGTAAATATGGCTAAAGCATATCATGGTAACAGTGCAAGTTCTAATATAGTTGTGCTGTTCACATTATAGTACTGTACTCAGATGATCCAATACTAGCATTCAAAGATTGTAAAAATGCAAGAAACCTCACCAGACATGCAACACCTTACATCAGAAAAATGTTACAACCAAAACAGTGCTCAATGCAATGAATAAGGTGCATGTTGAAATTGTAACAATAATTTCTTCTAATCGGAGATAAATGCATAACTGTTAATTAGGAGAATCAAGCTGGGTTAGAAGAAAGGAGAAATACCTTTGACAGATAAAATGGAGCACTTTGCTTAACTATTTAATCATCTTCCCTATGCAGACAGATCAGCTACAAATTTTAAACAATTTGCCTCAACCTAGACCACAAGCTGAGGATGAAAGAACATAATATGAGCATATATATTCTGGTTGGAATTGTTTTTTCATAAATAAACCCTACTCTTTAAAGCCTTGTAAATTGCTTAGTGTCTGTTTCAAGGTATTTTCAATTTATGTACTATTTCCATATGCGAGCTGTAGATTACAAATTGAATTTATGCAATTATCTTGTCCTTTTTCTTTGTCTCAGGATCTTATCAAAATCTTCATCCTCTGCTCTGCCCAGGTCTTAAAATCCGAATCTACATTACTATGTAGCGCTTGTGTCTTCGCCTGTTCATCTATCCACATCGTTATGGCTGAATCCAGGGGTTAAATTCATGTACTGGGTAACTTGGTAGCAGAAAGAGCATAGGATAGGTGGTGAAACTTCAACATTAGAGATGATATACATACTAAAATTCTCGGTTAATGATGCACCAGACAAGCCAAACACTCTACAAATGATTCAATGACAAATTACAGTACAGTACTGTACTGTACACAGTTGGGTCTCTGTTGGGGTTACAGCAGATCTAGCAGATTGTTGGCAGGGGTCATGATTTGTTAGTTCTATATATTCCATTCAAAGAGACTCTCTGGCATAAGTAAAATAAATTTATACAACAGTACAGGGTTCATGTCAGGAACATTATGAGGACGCCAATATACACTGTATAACAAATTAGCACTTTGTCACATATCAAAATCAGAGGGAGAGACAACACAAGCATGAGGGAAACAAAAAACTAAAGCAAAATTCAACATAACTGTGAAGCCTTACTGTCAGAAAAAAACAAAACAAATTATTGTATCATTAACTGACTATAAATAAAAGGATCAGACTCTGAAGGCACCATCATGGCCTCCTTAGAATAAGAAATAATTCTCAGTAACTTATATCCATGATCTTTTTAAAAATCACACACAGTACTATTTCAAATATGAATACTGTACAGTATAAGCTTCATGCATTAATCAGGACTCAAGTGTGCTTTCAATATAATTTAAAATGCATGAAAAATTGAAAGTACAATATACTGTAGTGAACTAACATTCTACAGTACTGTATATGGTTTGCCATGAAATAAAATAGGACGCTATTATTGTGATGTAGATGAACTTTTGCTATTTGCCTTAATAGTTTATCACACTACTTAAAGCCATGAAAATAATTTACTTTAGCCCTAAACAGTTAGTACGAAAACAAATAATGGACACAGTAAACAAGCCGATAACATAATACATACATGAAGATACTGGTGCAAATGATTGATGGTATGATAATAATATGTTCCAACATTCATGATCGTCTTCACATCAACAATATAGAGCTGCAGTACACTAAATACTCCCTGTATATCATATCCTAGCACATTAAGATTATGTGTATGTTAATTCATTTTCATAAGACAACTGCCATAACTATAATACTGAACAGATATTTACGGAGTGTAAATTTATAGCATAAAAGGCGAAAACAGATTGGGATAAGTTATCAAGATTAATTGAAACATTAGGAACAGTGAGAAAGAGAAATATGGAGAGTTAATAGAAATATTGTATAAAAATTACTGAATACTGTACAGTACTGTACCAGCAGTAAATGTAAGTGAAATCAGAAGAATTGAGAATTTCAGAAGAGCAATATGAATATAAAACCATTTTACCTCCATGAGAGTTGTAAAGTTATTCAAGTAATGAAAATGTTGTATTGTAAAGAGTAGAGTTGATTATTTAATGATAAGTGTTCAACATCTCATATCAGTACAAATATAGTTTCCATATATCTTAAGAGTACATTAGACTATGCTATCAAAATCCTGTAAACTGATGATAAACAATATATATATTAAGAATACAGAATACACCAATCATAGGAAAATATATGTTAGTTACCTTAGCTTCTGATAGAAACACTTGCACTAACAGAATAGAGGTCACTTCCCAGAGATATCAGTTGCAAACCTTATTACCAATCAGTCATTTTGTAAAAATAAATATCAACCTACTTTCAGAAACAGTATACATCAAAATATGCTCTATTTTCTTAACCTCCTAGTATTGTACCTGGATGCTTCTGCTAAATAAGAACAGTATCGCTTTCACTTGAACTAAACAGAATAATGAATGTTTTTAGTCATTCGATAAAATCAATGAAAGGAAAACAGGAATGTTATTTTATCGGGAAAACATTTGAATGTTATCAGTAAGTTACAGAAAATTGCTTATTTTCAAAGAACACTGTACTTTCCACTGAAGGATGTACAGTACTTTCAAGATCTGCAGATAAGTTTACAAACTAATCCTCCCATAATGTTTTGGGAGAAAACATATTTTGTGAAATTATTGTGCTTAACCGTAATCATATAAGACATGCACATACCTGAAACAGTTAGAAGTGACAAGCTAAATACTGTACAGTACAGTATTGAATACACATATTTCTGGAAACCGTAACAGGTACTCAATAACATCACTTAAGAATGTAATAAAACCTTGTGAAAATAAGCTTTAAAAATTCTCAAAAATTTATGGCTAACTTACCATCATCATGGGCGACATGTGGACTGTCTCGGAGGGAGTCAAGGGAGCCACACCTGGGGACTCCTGATTCAGGACCATTTATCATCTGGTGTGAAGGCAATGTGTATGTATTAATTACTACTGTATAGTTAATGATGCAGTATGAACTATTGGACGTGAAAAATGATAAAAAAACTACAGCAAATTGCACTGTGTACAAAACGGTATCTTAAATCTTTTTTTAATCTGCATGACAACATGCATCATTAAAGTCTTGAACATATTTTGTTTCAAAACAATGAAAAGCACATCTTCACAAAGTGCAATATATTAACTATATGCACAAATTTGATATGTTAAAAATATTTTGAACCTTTTGAAAAATTTAGGAAACTGTCTAGATATCTATAATATTTCAAGATTGCTGAATATTAACATTGGATATTCCTGTAAAGCACCGATACTACAAGATGTATTGATCTACCTCCCATGAAGTTATGAGTCTCTCTGTTCTCCCAAACAACTTTACCCATATACAGTATTCTGAATGTATTCAAAATTTGTATATAACATGTTGATATACTATGTATGAACAAAATTCTACAAAGTGAAACAAAAATTGAAACTAACAGAAAGATTTCACATATTAGTGAATATCAAAATACATCTACTATACATCCTCATAATAGCCTATGAATGAGGGACTTTCCAATCAGCTCTTTTCTACTTTTTTGAGACGGATAGTTTAATAAAATAAGGAAATGTATTTCAATGATGACTGAATTAATAAACAAAGACTATATAAATATATATGGATTTTGATACTCATTATAAACATAGTTCCAAACAAGTCTACACACCGTTTGATACTGTATGGAAAGTCATCCATTATGAATTTTCCCAAAATAGGCCTACAGCTGTACTTTTCAATACTGTTTAAAGCATAACACTACCAGCATCAAATCAGAATCAAGCCTGCATAAATCTAAGCTATGCATGGTGATGTACGGTACAGTACAGTACACAAAGCAAGTATGTATGACTGGAAATAACATGAAAGGAAATAATCAGGAAAGCATACTCTAGTTATGAAGGAATGGAAACTGGTATTGTAGTTGTAATGCAGTGGTCACGATGAATTAATGTGAAAATATGATGATAATTACGGCAGTGAAGGTTATAACAAAAAGATAGATATATAAAATGCAATAGTAGAAATGGAACATGATAAAGAACTGTGGGTGCACTGGTAATGATGGCAGACACTGATGGTACATAAATCAATACAAATATGGTGTGCAAATGACGAGAGTATTGACTAGAGTATTACTTGGTAGATTGATCATGAGAAATGTCTGTACTGTATATTAAACTCTGGCAGACACTGAGGTGGTAAATAAATAAATACAGTCATGTGCTACATTCAATAATTGCTGAGTAAACACCACTGACAAAGTTTGGAATCAATCCTCAATCCAAACTTAGCATTGTAAACACTTCAGGAAGTACAGTCGGCCTCAGGAATTCGTACACAGCGCATTGGCTAAAATTGGTCTTTATTCCTTACATACTGCAGGGATATTTTTATTTACTGATTCAAGTATTAGCCAAATAACATTACTAGAAAAGTTTGGTGTTAAAAATTGAATGCTCAAAATTCTCTAGTTGTTACGGACCCTTGATATCAGTAGTGTATACGAATTCCTGAAGCTGCCTGTACAAATTGCAATCCAAAGTTCTGTTACTTCTCTGGTACGATGCAAAATTTTCAGTATGCAGTACTGTAATGTAGTTGTGAATGAGATGCATGTGCTTCATCTATTTGAATGTTAATCAGGAAAATAATGAGTAGAAACAATCACATTTCATTCTTGACAACATTCTCCTCAAATTTTAATATCATACCAGAGAGACGACAGAATTTCAGACTGTCTCTTGGTAAGGCTCTGAAGAGCTTAAAATCTAAGCCATGTATTGATCTGAATCACAGTTATGTTTGAGGGGCTTATACTGCAACAGACTGGACTGATGACTGAGATGATAATTGAAGTTAAGATGTGAGTGGTGGTGGTGTGGAGTGCAAAATGGCACCCCTACCTGGTCCCTGGTTGCTCTGGCCCTCCTCAGAGTGCCGTTATTCACGACCTTCTGGGAGTCAAAGATGGAGGGTGAGAGAGGGGTGGTGGTGGTGGTTGTGGTGATGGGTTGCTCAGTCACGCTCTCTGCTGAGGATCCACGGCGCAGGGGGCGGGGGGAGTGGTACAGACGGCTAGGAAGGATGTGGTGTAGGATGGAATCTTTGTGGCGGCCCTGGGGAGGTGCGTTAGGATGGGGGATTAGGATAGGAGGATTAAGGTGAGATTGCGAGGATGGGTGAGCTCGATGGGGTGGGGGACGAGGGCTCTCAGGGTAGATGGTGGTTTGGCCAATTTTGCGTGTTGGGGTTAGTTCAGTGGCAGCCTCAGCCATGGAGGGGAAGAGGGAAGGGGAAGAGGAAGAGGAAGTAAGGCCGAAGAGAAAACCAGACCCTTTACTGGACTTTTTCTTTTTGGAGTTGGAGGGTGAAGATTGTTGGGACACAGAGAATGGTCTGGGTCTACAACTTTCACTTGAGAAGGCTTCTTCTGTCACCCTCCCTCCAATATCATCACTACATATTGGGTTATTTGCATGAGATGATCGCGTTAAGCTGCCATATCCCGAGCTGCCTGATGAAGAAGTAGAGCCCAGTGTGTTATGAGGTGAAGCTGCATTGTAATCAAGCCAAGCGAGTGAGCTCTGCGGTAGCATGCCTTGCCTAGTCTCATTAGTAGAATCAAAAGCCTTCCCAACTGGAGGATCACTGGCTACCTTAATTATAGGTGGATGAAGGTGGTTGTTAGGTACCTGGGAGATTGCATTAGTGTTGGGAGTAAGTGAGGTGTTAGAGAGGGGGTGGTGGTGAGAGAGGGCAGCAGAGATGAGATGTGATCCAGTACTTGAGGCAACTGATCCCCGCTCCCCTCCCACTCCTTCACTAAGGCCTTGAAGACGCCACCCTGGGTAGTCCGAGATTTTTCGAACCACCTCTGCAAAGTAAACAATCGATCCCATATTTAGTAAATGTCATACCTATGCCACTCTTATACATGACAACAAATTTACAAACCAGTTTTACTTTATTTGTGGCATAACATTCTGTAAGAACTACTTAGATACACAGTATATTACTTCTTTTTACTGCATATTCAATATGCAGTAAGTATAATCATCCATGATTATATTTTTCTCTGATAATGATTATACTGGGTTAATCATTGTTAATTATATTTTGTACAACAGTATTAACATGCCTGAAAAATATCAATCTTACTTACAATGTGCAAACATCAAAACAGAGTTACAAGAGATACACACAAGTTTCTAGCTTTATGGAGACAATACCTCCGATATTTTTGCAGTAATGCATTGCAATTTTAACTTTTCCAAAAACTATTTAAAAACAAAATCTAACAATGTACTACCTGTAAACATTTACTATTACAGGGTAAATATTCATTATATACAAAGTATAAACCAAGACGATGATAAAGACAAGGATATGTTTAAAGAGTGCTCTTTCTCCAACGTTCTATGTAAGGATATGACATCTGCTTTCATCTGGTGCTTTATACTGTACTGCTTCACATGAATAACTTACAACTTGGCATCAATATATGCCATGCAATGACTTAATCTATGATATGACTTTTATGTCAAGTGGTTTCATGCAATGTGCACCATGCAGGCCAGTGACAAGTACCAATATGTTAGTCCTATAATCAGAGTACCTCAGTGAAGCAGACTGTATCCAAATGTTCAATGAGGTCAGGTCTCTATGAAGGCTCTGTCACAGAACACACCATACGCAATGTTAGTCGGGTTAGCTACAACTACCAAATGGGGTCAGGATAATGAAAATATTCATTAAAAATCTTAATGTATTAATATATATTTCTACTATACTTTTCATTAGTTTTTCATATATACAGAATCTACTACATCCTACTAACAATAATCCAGCATGAACCCCAGATAAACAAAGAGACTTCAACCAAACATTGTATATTGTATAATTATGTACAAGAGATGCATAGTAATATCACATACCGTAAGTTACATCACTGAGTAAAATAGCTATGCTAAATCTGTTAAGCTAACCAAATACATAATATTGCTATAATTATGACATACTGTATAGGACTTGTACAAAAAAAATATACTCAGATCCATTATCATTAATACTGTATAATAAAGAACTAAACTTGAGGGAGTCATGCACTAGGCAAAACAAAAGAACACAACAAAAGTCACCCAATAGCTCAAGTTAAAATTTAGATATACTTAAAGTTGAGATGGTTCCCAAAAGACTGTGAGCATAT
The DNA here is from genome assembly GCA_034508575.1 of Petrolisthes manimaculis. Lineage (NCBI taxonomy): Eukaryota > Metazoa > Arthropoda > Malacostraca > Decapoda > Porcellanidae > Petrolisthes > Petrolisthes manimaculis. Next base: position 95,400 of record JAWZYT010003544.1, on the reverse strand, counting down.
CATGGCATCAGCAGTGTGTGAACAAGAAGACCTAAGGACATCAAACACTCTGGGCTTACCGGTGGGATTGTCAGCTAGTTGGTCTAAGATATCGTCAGACTCCATGTCCTGTTTAGCTCGATGCCATAGCTCCTCCAATCTCTGTCTCTCCACATCTCTTTTCTCTGTCTCTCTCTTGTGGCGAGTGACGTCGCGGTGCAGCATCGCGAGGGTCTCCATTTTAAACCGGCGTATTCTCTCCTGTGTACTGGCACTCAACCCGGCATATGATCGAATGGCCACTTCATCCCCAAACAATGAGCTTGTTTCTGGATTTAACTGACTAGACTGCTGAATGGAGCTAGCAGTATTGACAGTGGGTAGAGTCACTGATACTGGACTGTCACTAACACCATCCTTTCGAACCAATGATAAATGTCTGCTATCATCTCCACTTACACCAAGTCTGCTTTGTTCACTACCACTACTAGTCCTTTCATTACTTTGGGTCGATAAAACATTAGATACACCAGATAATTGGCTCTGAACACTCATTAGACTCATGTTCGATATTTTACGTTCACTCATAGGTTTAGGATCAGGTAGTTCCACCATACTCTCCATATTTTTTACAAGTACCCGCTGTTTTCTCAACTCTGCTTCCTTGTCAATATCACGTTCCTCAAATCCTCCCTCTTTATCACTATATTTGGAGTCATCAACTGGCTTCTCTTCCTGTGGTTTTTTGTATTTCACTTTATGGACTTTTCTGTTTGCTGCTGATATGATTGACGAGAAAAGGTCATTCTTCATATCCCCTTTCATGTTACCTGCTGAGATAAAAATGTCAAATTAATAGGCTACTCGGCACATCATCATGAATCTATTAATATTTCTTCATTTAACTTTAAAAAAAAAAATACAATACCAGTACAGGCTGTATTATAGTTACTTTTACCAAAAATCATGTTTTCTTACATATCTTGTCAAAATATAGTTCATATCACACCTTTAGTCAGTTGACAAGTACACAAATACATTCCATACTTGAACTCTTAAAAAAAATTCCATGTTATATTAGTCCTCACACTTCATGAAAATCTTTCCCTTTCTCTTACTCCTGCTTACCTTCCATTTTCTGTAAATTATGAAGCAGTAGAGCTTGGCTGGTGGGAGTTTCACATTCAGAGGATGGGAGTGCATCAACAATTGGACTTTGTGAGTGGGACGGATCAAGCATTGGGGGTGACGACTCATCGCCTTCTTCATTGAAGAACCAATTTGCCTGTCAATACAATGAACAATTTTACTACAATAGTCCTGTATTAAATGCTGCATTAAATATTGCTATAAACTTTTACAGACTTGTAACTGGTTTTTATAGCTACCCATTGATAATGTAACTGTCAAACATCGTTGAGGATATTATTGTTGGATTAATACAGTAATTACTCAAGACCTCTACTTACATTCACATTTCCGTATTCAAGGAATCTCACAATAATATATTTGCACTTTCAGTTGCCCTGAAATCTCATCATTTAGATAAGTTATCACCAAAGTGATGACAATAACCAGTACAATGGCTCCATAGACCTAAAAATGATGGAGCAACATACTGTACTCATCATTGCCACTGCCTAGCCAATTAATTTTTTTGCATATGACTGAAACAGAGCAGGAATGAGATACAGTATAATGACAATTACTAACAAGCCAAATATTTGACAACATGTATAACACAATTACAAAGACCTTAAGATATAGGATAACCATGACTATGACAACAGTTCCATAAACAGACTAAGGGCCCATGACTTTCTTTCCCTACTAGCTAACATCAATGCCTTAGCTTGGGACAATTCTTGCTGGGCATCATCACATTAAGCCAATGACTTTGTTGCCAACAGTTGGCACTTACAAAGCTGATGAGAGTCTCGACAATGCGACACTGGTGTGACATGTCCGTGACCATCGTGACCATGTTGTCGTCTCCGGACCGCACCAGTGTCGGCCCAAATACGATGGCCAGGTTGCGCACGTCCATCTTATTATTCTCTGAGTGGGACACGATGTTGCTCAGGTGAAGGATTAGGAACCGCAATGTCTCGTAGTGGTAGTCTGGCATTTCATGAACCTTTGTGGATGAGATAAGAAAATGAAAATTAAAGACCATAATGAGTGTGACATAGTTTATGGTGGTGAGAGAACAGAGGAAATAAAAATTATGAAGTATCTGTGAACAGTATTATTGAAGCCTGGAAGGGGAAATTGGAAAGAGTAAAGGCCCGTCCACACGATCAAACAAACAGTTACCAAAACCCAGTTCAATACACACATTTGGTGGGCTGAAGCTGATCCAACTGGTAACACTGGTAAAAAGCAAGAGAAATATGCTCAGCGGGCAGTGCTCGCAGTGAACTGCTCGTTTGTGTGGTTGAGGGGTAGATAGGTCACAGGGTCATTTAGTAAATATCATGAAGGCTAGAAGTGTAAACATGGTAGTGGAAAGGTAACTAAAAAATAGCATTCCTGCATAGTACATATGCATAAGAAACACACAATAGGGCACAACAGTCCAGAACAGGCAAGATGGAAAACAGCTACTTGAAAAGAGCATATAGCTTCATCAGGCGGGATAAAATAGTGCATACTGTAAGCATAATTATAAATATTGCACTTAATCTAATATTTTTTTAAGGGTGTACGTACTGAATTTAATAACCATTTCATGAAAATATAGACAGTCAATAAAAAAAAAAAAAACTTATAAATTACAAAATATATACAGTATTAGAATGATTTTTTTTTAAAATAATATATAACGTATTCATCAAACAAAATACAGTACTGTACTGTATTTATATAGTACAAGCAGATCATAAGGCAATATAGTAATGACAAATAGGCACCAAATAAGAAAGGATAAGATTATGTGCATAACATTGCTTCAATGGATGTTAAAGTATACAATGGAATTGTATGTCTACCCATCTATAAATATGATGCCTCGCTCCCTTAAGGAATATCTTCCAATGAGGCTGCCACAACAGCATTGTCTCCAGTTTTCACTACTCCAATACTCACTCCTAAGTTGTCAAACCTTCCCCTTTCACTTATATTGCTCCCTTTCTAACATACTCTTTCACCCTGTTCATGGTGGACCTTGCAAAACACCATAGCCACACTTCCAACCTCATTAGTTTTGATACTTCCACTGTACAGTACAAAACATATACCATATTTACTAAAATATGACACAAAACATCACACTTACCATTCTCTTCAACTCGATCATCCTTTGGCTGGGATCGTCTACTTTACTTGCTTCAATAAATTGAGGGTAAAGTTCACTTGTAAATAGAGGATCAGGTAACTTTTGGAAGAACTGTTTCAACATGCTGGATATTACATTTACATCACACCATCTGGAAACGGATTTAGGGAATATCAGGGGAGTAGAAACATGCTTAATTACTGATGTTACAAATTTAAAATGAAATAGGACACATAAATACATTAAGTATATTAGACATTTAGGTCATTAAGAACAAGCACCACTGAAGGTATTTTCTATGTGCTATCCAAGGTAGATTCAAATACAGACTCTTTCTGGGGTATTTGTTCTTAAAGAATCTGTCAGGGAGGGAAGTGATCAGAATGAGGCACTTCAAGGCACAACCAACACAGAGCATTATTGAAGAAAGTCAAGGGCTAGTTGATTACCAAACTGGACAGTAGATCCAAGTGGTGTCTGTGGAGTTAATATTCTAGACAGTGACATTGCTAGACCTATGAACTTTCTTATTCAAACACTTAGTGCTGTACCACAATTCATCTACAGTATTCTTCTCCTGTTTAAGACTGGATACATTATGAACTATGGTAAGACAAATGAAAAAAAAAAAAAAAAAAAACATTGCAAAAATCTGTCTACTGACTGGTTTTGTTTGAACTGCACATGTGGGAGAAGCAGGACACACCTTGCATATGGTGCGCCAGTTTGAATTGGGGAAACTGACTGAAGTGGGCAGCCAGACTGTCCAGAAAGTGTGTTTAATTATATTTCATGTATACCAGTGTAGAGGATGCCTATAAGGCATCCAAATTTGAACTAAATCTGCCCAACGGTTGACTTTTAACAAGGATTTTTCCAAAATTAAAAGGCCAAAGTGGCATCCGTGCATGAACGCAAATTCCACCCCCTCCCCTAAAATGGAGTGTACGTGTCAGTGTTAATTGTGCCTTTGGAGAGCCTCAAACATTATATAATTAGCCTTGGAAGTGACAGCAGAATAATCTGAAGTTTTGGATCACTAAGAATCAAAATGCTGCATACAGTACTTTGAGTCTGGCAGTATACAGTAGAATGACCGAAACAATTTAAAACCTGCCATCACTTCATGGGGAGATTGTGCTATAGAAATTATGTATAAGGAAATGTACAACACCTTTCCAATACAACATACCGTGGGTCATCAAAGTCAATACACTTTTGGTCTTTATTAATCATTTCAGTTAGGTGTGTGACAGCTGCCTTGTTTCCTGGGATACGGTAGATACCCTGAGTCTGCATCCCTCTGCTCTCTACCACACCCACACACAGGGCAACCAACAGGGGCACAAACTCATTCTCCACAGACTGTGGGGGAAAAGGTTCATCATACTCTCATTCATCATCTTACTACCGTACTAAACATTCTTTAATAAAAATAATTTCATTACACTGTATTACGTAAACTTTCCAAGATGGGCTCAATTAAAATTAATTAAATTTACTACTTATAAGAATGAAAAAAATTCATGTATCTTGTAATATCAAACTACAATTTGTCCCTGGGAACTGTACCTGTGGGCAGTACTCAAGGCAGACCCCAATAGTAGCCCCCTCAGGTAGTGGAAGGGTGGGTGTGGCTGCTGGAGAACCACTATGATACTTTTTCATGAATGGTCTCTTCAGGTGACCCTTCCATGTCTTGGACTTGGGTGAAGTATTGCTCTCTAAAGAGTACAGGAAAATAATTATTTTTTGTTTTCTACCTGAGCTTAAGATCTACAGTATATCATTAAAAATTATTTCTAATTACTTGTGAAGTTTCATACACTTTCTTTTTCTTTAGGAGCAAAGGTGTAATAGACTTGACTTTCTTACCTGCAGCCCCTGGCTTGCGTGTTTTGGTGGAGGGTGACTGGCCAGTGGGAGAACGTGTCCTTAGACCCGTCAATTTACGCATCGCCTTGTTACCGGCCTGGGGTGAGACATTGTTGTTGTTGGTGGTAGGTGTTGCTTTGCTGTCTACTTCACCCTCCTGTCCACAAAAAATATTATATTTAAAATTATATGTAAAGTTGGCCACATGAATTGTTACCCAGGCTATGAAGGAGAGATCAATATTCTGAAAGTACTGTACAGTACTGCAATGAATGGTCTACCAAGCGACTCATTAATTGCAAAACAACAAACCAAACAAAGTTGTATGCCAATTATTTACTCTTACATTTGTTTTATGTTGTAAACCCTTGAAAACACCAGAGACCAGAGTGTACGAATTCTTGCGGCCAATAGTACAACATTCACAAATTAAAAGTTATAAGGAGAATATGGCTACAACTCATCTGTCACTCATTTTATGCTTTGATCTGGAGTACCGGTATGTGTTTCTCATATACACTAAGCTGTTTCATCTTTGTAATGTTAGGACATGTCACAGTAAATGATTGACTTATGCATGAACTACTGTAATGCTGAAATATGGTAAATGTGGCTTCATATTAGATAATATACCGTTATTTTCGCGCTTTGGCTACCATACATATATAGAAATTGTCATATAGAACTGTCTTCAGTTCCACGCTTCAATCCCCATCCCATATGGGGAGCCTAATACCTGAAGTGAGAGTGAGACTGACCGGGATAGAGCAGTTGTTTTGGAGGGTGGAAAGCCAACCGAGCATCTCCGGTGGGGTGTCAGCCTGGAGCAGCAGCTGAGAGCCCCCCGGGGTGGCCAGACGGAGAACATTGCGACGCTTGGTGTAGTCACTTGCAACCTCTACCTCAGCACTACGTAGGGAGATCTGCTCCTCTACTCCCAATGGTGTCTGAAGGAGAAAAACAATAAACAATATTAGTAAAGTACAGTATAATGCTTTATTGAAAGTCATATTCTTTGTTTCCCAGTGCTTTCTTACACAAATAAGGAAAACAAAATCTACTAACAAGACATGTGCAACTTCATTAGAATATATTCTTGAACTTGGCACAATTTAAACAGATAAATGAGTGCAGCATATGAGTTTATTCAGCAAAACTCAGTATCATTCTGCCTCGTAAAATCCATAATGGTAGGAATTATATTGGCTATCAACCACATAAGAAGTTCTTACATTTTATTATGCGAAAAAATATCACTGGCTTTTTGGTAATTTTATACTTGATTCATAATTACAACATCCTAAGCCCTAAGGTATGCAGAATATAGCACTATTATAGCCTTTTGCTTGCTGTAATGTGCAAACACAAGAGTATGTGGTGGCCTTCTGATAGAGCCACACAATAAATATTTACATGTAAGGTAAGCATCAATAGTGTCCTATGATAACATCCCTTCATTCTTGGCTGCTGCAGTAAACACATTGTAACCAGTGAGTCAGATGAAGGACTTGGTAAACAGTGAGTTAGTAGGTCTTGATACCAAGCAAATATAGCAGCTTTGCTTAAACTGAGGATGAAAGAAGACTGCCCTAGATGCTGAAGCATACTGCACTGTAATGTAAATATCACTACAATACACATTTTAAAGTGGTTGGGTGTGCAGTATTAACACTAGAGCAGCAAAAGAGACTTGTCTCTAGCTATTGTAATCCACACCTCTTGAAAAACTTAATGATCAAGAGGAACACAGCCACAAATCAGACACTGTATTACAATACAGTCTAATGTAGAAAAATAATCACAGGCCTAGATTTATACATTTTCAAAAATAACTTCTTGTACTGTATTATCATATAGTAATCTTACCATAATTTAATCTGGTAAAAACTGCTTATATATTTGCTTTCCTTTAAAAATCATACTAACTGCTTTGACAAACTGGAGCAATTCAAAACAGTTTCCAATACAGTGTACTGACAATCACCATGGTATTGAATTTCAACTTACCCATGACCCATATGAAGAGAGATTCCAGAATCGTGGAATGCGTCCATTGGCAGAGACTGCTGAGATGGGTACACAAGCTAACTTCATCTTGGGTGTCATGTAGTACTTATGGTATAGAGGCTTTCAATAATGACTAAGGCCATGCTGTGTATTACTTGAAGCAGACCTACACACTGCATCGGATTTATTTCAGTTTCTTCCTTTTATTGCCATTTGAATATTCATCTGGTATGAAATATTAACACTTAATAAAAAGTTCACACACACTCACACTGCTTATAATAAGCCATCAGCAGCTCCAGGTTATTTCCTTTTCTACCTTTCAAATAAACTCGTATTGATCAAAAGAAGTGCACACATAGTTTCTACATTATGCAATAAAGGCCCAACTTGTTCGGCTGAGTTCCCATACAATTATGAATATAGATTGCACCTGTATATAGGCAATAAGCCTCATTCCAGGAAACCTATTGACACATTAAATCTTTGCACAAAGAAATTATAGAAAAGAAATTATAGAAAAAATATGAAAAAGAACATTATTACTTCAATCTTTTATGGGTAACATGCAAAAAGAGTTAAATAGCAGATAGCTGTTTGGACCATAATATGGGTTCCCAGAAATAGCTAGAATAATCCTCAACAATTGGATCATTATATTTAATGCTACCTTCAAGAATCGGCCCAAGAATCATCTGAGTGAAAAGTGAAGGTGCCATTAAAAGTGAAGGCGGTGAACTAGAATTATGGGCAAGACCATGACGAGTAGGACTAATGTCATCTTCCTTGACAGGGAGCACTTAAAATGGGAGTGGACCTGTTCTCCGAGAGCTGATTGTATCAAGACATTTGTTCATCTGGCAGGCGACGCTATAATATCGTTGCATTCTGGGTTTGCTATGCTATAAAATCAATTAACCAGAAAATTGTTTAAAATATATTACAGTATTCCTCTTTTTCTACTGATAACTGCCCAGTAACCAATCAGAAAATACATCTTATAATTAATGTCCATAGGGTGTAAATATTTAGGGTAGACAACTAAAACTAAGCTAAGGAAACAAGCTGGAAGGAAGCGAGGCATGAAGATAAGGTGTCCCTGAGCTGTGTGGTGAAGGGTAGAGACCCTATATATAGGGTCTCTAGTGAAGGGAAGTGAGGTAAGCTATAGATCTTGAGTGGGGGCAAACAAACCACACTAACTTTAAGGGGGTACTGTTGGTTAATCTGGAGCAACTAATTCCTCCAAATTATTCCAAGCAACAGGTCTACTATAGTCTGTTCAAAATTTGTGTTCCACTAGCCTCTATCTATCTAGCTATTTCTATCTGTCTATCTATCGTTACTTCTATCTATCTATCACTATCTATCTATCTATCTAAGCATAAGAGGCCAAAAGGAACACAAATTTTGAACAGAGTATAGTAACTCTCTTCATCTGGCCCTATTTTCTGGCATACATGACTATTAGGGATAACAAACTACTACAAATCACACTATTATAGTCCAGGCTAATTTTAGCCTATTGACATTCCTTTTCATACATTATGCTGTCAGATGATCATTTCGTTATACTGGTATTACACTATACGTCTCTTTATTTAGTACTGTACCTATGTATAACGTGGTGCATAAGGTGACAGTATTTAGCTTCTCTTTTCCTTACATAATATTGTGTACCTTTCTTATTTGAGCACCCCTTAGACTTTTGTCACTATGCAGTATCCTTCCATATTATTAGTACGGTACTGATAACAATGTATATTTTTTGTCATCATTTTCCTTTTCACCAACATCGTCTCCACCACCAACTTCCCATCTAGTTTACCCTTGATTTAAAAAGGTGATTGGAGGAGAGGTGTGTCCATGTTTGGTAGGGACTCGTTCCACACCTCCACGCTCCATTGCTGCTCCAGGTTACATACATACCAGACTCATCAAGGTAATGGTGGTGTTGGGAAAGGTCGTACCAAGAGATTAAGGGCCGTATGCAAGAACATCTGTGGTGTTGACGATGGCGTGGTACCGATACAATGACTCAATAGACACACTACAAAGACATCGTACCAGTACCACGCCATCATCAACACTATGGATATCATTGTATACGACCCTACGTTTTAAAGAATATATAAAAGTATTAGAGGCATAAAGTGGTGTAACTTTATACAGTACCATCTTCCAAAACTATTTCTCAAACAGTAAGGTGTTACAAAACTCTCCTTCAGTCACATTTACAGCGGCCAGTCTAAACACAGTCTTGACATAGAGAAATTAAGCCAATATCAGCACTTAGCAAGACAAATTTACACAATGACAAGGCACATATCAACGACTACTCGTGCAAACACTGATAGATGGTACTGGTAGCCAACTGAAGCCACCTCTTGCAGGTCCAAGCAGGGAAGGAACTTGTCTGTCGCAGAACTTTCCTTTCTCTATATTTAGTAAAGTGGAGTTGTTTACCTACAGTATATCAACGACAATCTCGCTGAATAAAAGAAGATATATTTGGTTGGCAGTTCCTTAATACCATTGCAATATAATGTAACTGATTCTGTTCTTATATATCTAATGAATCAAATAAATATGATGTTGAAGCCGGTGTTTATTTTTATGTTAGGAATGGATAGCCAGCGTGCCACATCTAGCCTACTAGGCTATTCTCCCGATCAATTTACGATCGCTAGCCTACTGAGGCAGAGCAGAGGCAATGAGTTTATGCGATTCTTGGTGTGGTCTGTTCGAAACAAACAGTAGTAATACTTCATTTTTCCAACAAAAACACCGGTCTCTTCTCTCTCTCTAGCCAGACGTCACCTCACTTTTCATTTCAGTATCCCTCTATTATGACTCACGGACGGCCATCCCAATGCGTCTATAACCGCTATACGAGGCTCCAAGTGTATTTTATAAACCTAAAATCGTAGCCAAAGGAATGCAGTATTGGCGGACTCCCGTGATGGCTGGACATTTCCTGAAGGTGAAGGCAATTCTTACTTACGAGGCCTTAGAAACAGGACTGGAAAGGCACAGTACGTAGCGCCAAAACAGTTAAGGTCATATATCGCCGAAGAAGGAGATACACGAGGAATAACAACAACTAAGAAATACTCGGGACTGAAGGAATATAAAAAAACCTTTTTAAGTTAGACAGCTGTTGCGTACACCTCAGCCACCAAACAATATAAATCACTTAAGAAACAGTAGTTCTTATCAACAAAATAGGGTTAGGGCAAATGGCTTGAATCGATATTTTTTCCTCTTTAGAAATCAAAGACGTTTTTGGACTGTTCGATAGCGTACGGAACGAGTCATAGCTTGGGTTTGCTGATCATTTTTTTCAGCATATGAATGTACAATTCAGTCTAACATCACATGATTTTAGTCAACAAGGACAATCTCAGGCTAAGCTACACCGGGATCTTAAGCTACATGAATAGACTTACCGCAATCTGTAAGCATTCATTAAATCTCTAGGGTCACGGAAATATGCGTTTACTTTTAAGGCAAAGCAAAACAAAAAGTATAAACTTCATCAACAATGCTGTGATTAATATACACTCAGAACCTCGTGATGACTCGATGTCCTCAGAAAGTAGTAATATCCAAAGCCGAGGGATATCCTGGGTTGTGGTAATATCCATAATAATCTTACCCGGAAAGCGAACACATGTCATTTTAGCGTCCGTTTCTACTAGGTTTGTAAATATTTTCTTGTGGTTTGTAGGCCTATGTGTGTATGTGTGTGTTCATGTTTGCGTGTGGGAGTATCTCTGGCACGTCGATTACCTCCCAAGTTAGAGAAAGGGAGGTGGTGGTAGTAGTAGTGGTGGTGGTGGTGGTGGTAATCAGTGTCGGCTGGTTTTTATCTCCCTTGCCCGGAGGAACGAGTCAAAATCCCTACCCAAGGTCAACAAAGCCACGCTGCATAGACTACGCTGGCCCATTCATACCCTCCATCATTCAGACATTCTCCCTCATACACCTACTCCCCTCCACGCTTTCCATAGTGCCATTGCATTAGGCTTCTACCTATGTGTAAGTACAAGGAAGTCAGGAGCTGCAGGCATAGAAGTTCAGACCAGAGAAGGAGCAGATGGCAGCGGCTGTGGTGAATGAAATGCCGCAACTACTTCCTACTCCTGCCTGCCAGTTTGTCGTCCGCTAGTTGCCGCACACCGCATGACTACACTACCGTATCTATAGCCGATACCGCAACCCTACCGCAAACACAGTCAGTCCATATTGATACACACAGCAGGGGCCTCTCGGTCTTCATTTAATGTGTTTCCCTGCGGCTGCGGAAATACGACGGCCCAGGAGAAGGAAGGCAGAGGGATGCAAGAACATGATAACTTTCTGACCACTTCCGCAAAGAGACCACACACACAAACACACAGATCCCGTCTCTTTCTCTCTCTGCAACATGGTCAGGGCCCTTGTCGATTTGAGGTAGTCTGGGGTTATTAATGATTCCTACCAGCTTTGTCTGTGATAATTAGGGAGTTTTTTCTCACTAACGAACCACATCCTCAATTTAATCCGACGGCATGTAATAAAACAGACATAATTATCCCAATATACACCACACCTGGGACAGTTCGCAGAGGCACCCAGACTTCTTCCTAAAATCACGTTAACACCAAGATCAATAGAAAAGAATACTCTAGTCTATTGGTCTTGGTAAACATCTCAAATGGGCCTACCTTTTTCACTGCCTGTGCTATTTTGTCTGTCAAAATATAGCAGTGATGTGTTCTAGGCTATTTGTATGTAAATGTGTTTTTTCTGTTTTGAAGTAACACACATTGTGATACACAGTGACAAAAGGCAGTACGGAAGGTGTACGAAAATATCTTCTATTGTCGTCACTCGCTGTCTAAGAACTCAACCCGTCAGGTCTATCTAACCATCACCCCACGAGAAGGTGACGGACGACTTAGAAAGAATCACGCACAGGCTGTAAATCTCGCCTCAAGTGCTGTGCTGTCTTCCTGGGTCAGTCGGGGGTGGCATCATTCACTATGTAAACACGACACCAGAGAAAGGGACGTGGGGGTCGCATCGCATCAACACCATGTCCTTGTCTGCCCTATCATGTGAATGTAGACCTTCCTCAAGTCTATCAACATAAATATACCGCCCACTAATAAAGAAATATGCTCACGATGGGTGCCAACTAAGGTGTGTGTGTGTGTGTGTGTGTGTGTGTGTTGGAGGCTATCAATCAATTCTTCCAGCCTCTGACATGAAACAAACCACTTACTTATACCGGGGTAGTATATTTCCTGTCACAGTCTGAAGGAATCAATAAACTAGCAAGTGCCAAATTGGTAACAAAATCATTAGACCTCAAAACTCTGAAAAACTGCACCTATTAACTATAACCAAGGAGCTCGGGTTGTAAAGCAGCTCATATAAATCCATTTCAACCTGACAGACGAGGGATGGAGGGAGTGGGAAACAGAGTGGTGGCAGAGGTGGCCAGCAGACATGGCGTTCTGCTTGTTTCTGTATTGATCTGCGCCCGCCCACCCTTTTCCTCCTCCTCTCCTCTCTCCCTCTCTGACCTCTCCTTTCCCCCTTCCCTCTCTCCCACTCACCCTCCTCCTTTCATTCCGTGATATCTCACTCCTCTTGCTTGGTGTTTCGCCAAGAAAGATACAACTTCTTTCCTTACTTTATAACGCCCTACGTCTTCACGAATATCACATACACAGTTCCCCCATACCAGTCAATTTTTCTCCCTTCTTCCCGTATACCAGTTCTCTATTTCTTGTACAGTCACAAGCACTAATAAGTATACAGCTTTGGTTGAAGCTTTGAACAGTCCAATTCACCAACGAACTAATTCCAATGGAGATCTTTTTGTACTTTTATTTATTGTCTGCAGCTATTTGAAACACACCTGGATACTTGTGAGTGACTATACGATATAGTTTCCTTCCTTCCTTTACTGTATTAACCACGGTATCCTTCACTCTGGTCTGTCTCCTCTTCCTCCACCTCCTACTCCATCTTGCATCTGTCTTTCCATCACCTTTTCCATCCATACAACTGCCATTCTCTCACGTCTTCCGTAGTTACAGCTGCCTTGACCTCACCTCACCTCTATTCTTATAGCCCTTTCCAGTTCTCTTCCATCCCAACAGCTGTCTTCCCCTCACCTCTCCCATTGTTACAGCTGTCTTCCTCTCACCTTTTCTATCCATACAGCTATCTTTCCCTCACCTCTTCTATCCTTACAGCTATCTTTCCCTCACCTCTTCTATCCTTACAGTTGTCTTTTCCTCACATTCCCTCACTTCTTCCATCCACACAACTGCCTCTTCCACCAACTCAATTATTCCCCCACCTTCCCTGTCCCACCGTGACCCACATACAGCGAGGCAGGTCCTTCCCGGCTACTGACTGACTGACTTGCTCCAACACTCTGGCCAAACCTTCCTCTCTTCATTCATTCCCACCAACAGAATTCCTAAACAGATTAACGGGAGATGATTCTATTGAGAGTAAATAATATGGGTGGGTTACTGATTCCTCCAAACTATGCCACGAAATAGATCCCTCATTAAAGTAACAATCAAGGGCGTCTGTTTCCTGACATAAGTTGGAGGGATCACAGACCTTCGCCAACAAAAGAATTTCCCCCTAACAAAAGAAGAGGTGTGTGTGTGTGTGTTTTAACTCACGATTTATATAAAGGAGGTAGGATAGTTGGTAAATCTGGAGCAACTGATGATTCCTCCAAACTATTTCAGGCAACAAGTTATCATGAATTTTGTTTATCTGATCCTGTTTCCTGGTATGCATTATAGGAATAGAGTTCTAATGTACATACCACTAATGAAGGAAGATAAGAACTGACGGCTGAACGGGTTAACTGGGCGTCACCTTAGATTTTAAGCAGATTTTACTATAGGATTTCTACAAATTGTGAGAAAAACACACTCCTTATATTAGTAAACTGTAGGTGATCAGTTTCTTGGTGCAGTTTGGAGTAATTAAGAGACTCCTCCAATTTGCCAATAGATTCTTAGCCTGATGGTGAAATAGGGGCTTATGATTACTCTACAGTAAACGGGAAACAAAATAAACAAATAAATAAATAGAAAGTATGTTCACTGAAGGTCTTTGGTGATGTAATTTGAAAAAAATCAGTATCCCCCAATCAGCCCCTATTAAGATGAACAAAAACACACAACCACCAACCCACCAACCAAACAAAAGGACATCCGAAAATGAGGAGTGTTGAAACCAAACCAAGGACGACAAGATGAAAGCTGACTGGAAGGGAGAGGCAGGGATGAATGAATGAATGGATGGACGTGAGTGAGGAGGATAGGAGGATGGATGGATGGATAGATAGATGGACGTGAGTGAGGAGAGAGGGTGGGAGGGATGACCGTGAGTGCGTGAGTGAGGAGGGAGGGAATGATGAACGCGAGTGAGGAAGGATGGATGAATGGGTTGTGGATAGGTTGACGTGGGTTGTGGGTAGATTGACATGGGTTGTGGAATGGGGGTCGGGGGATGGGGACGAGGCTAGGTGAGAAGGACGACTGGGTGGGTGGGATGGGGGAGGAGAGGGATGGAGTGTGGGTGCATGAATGAATGGGTAGTCTACGTGGCCTAGGAGGGATCACCAAGGCTGGAATACACCACTATTTATATATATTCGTCGGTAGAAGAGGGCTCACAGTAAGGTACCTCAAAAAACACACATGCAGGAACCACACAGATAAACACAAATTAACAAAAACAAAGAAATAAAGGTGGGGTAGGAAAATGGTGGACAGTGAGGGTGGGGAGAGACAATATCAATAAAGAGTATGTAAGGAGAAGGATGGGGTGAGGAGACAGATGGTGGGAGACATTATTACAGCTCATGGTGTGGGAGAAGATAGGGGTAAATAAATGTGGTTAAGGTGGGGGTATATGTGTGAGGAAAGGTGGGGTAGATGTGTGTGGGGGAAGGTAGGGTAAGATATGTGAGGGGGAAGGTAGGGTAAGATATGTGTGGGGGAAGGTAGGGTAAGATATATGAGGGGGAAGGTAGGGTAAGATATACGAGAGGTAAGGTAGGGTAATATGTGTGGGGGAAGGTGGGGTAGATGAGTATGGTGGACGGTGGGGAAGATGTGTGTGGGGGAAGGTGGGGGTAGATGTGAGGACAGACCACTTCCGCAAACTTATGTTAATGTGAGGCTGTGGTGAAGAGGAGGGAGAAAATAATAATAATTATTAGGGCAGAGAGAGAGAGAGAGAGTAGTATATTACAGAGGGAAGGAGTATAGCACAAATAAAAGACAAGGAGTAAAATATGATTGAGTAGAGGGGGAGAACCCTGAAGGAAAAGGAAGTAATGAAGAGTGAGAAGAGGAGGAAGACAATAACAAGGCAAAGAATATCAGAGACAGAACACAAGGTAAAGTGTAAAGAAACGTGTGTGTGTATGTGTGTACCATTCCTTAATTCATCACAGTGCCACAAGACAACAACAGTGCCTTCAGTGCCAGCCCCCATTCTCTTTCTCGGACACGTACAAACTATCTTAATATTTTCGTACGTCATTCAAGTTCTTGCACAATCTCCTCAACTACGGCGCTTTTTATTCTTTTTCTTCCACTCACCTATTTAATCTTTCCTTCACCACTTTTCTTCACCTCCACCTTAACTTTTCCTTTTCCATCTACCTATTCCTAAACTTTCCTCCCCTAACACTTCCTACCCATCATCCTTACTCGTAAATTTCTCCACCTCTATCATCATCACCTTCTACCTTCACCTCTTCCTCCCTCACCTTCCTACCTTCCCATCCCCCATCTCTCCCTCACCCAGCATCTTACCCCTCCTCCTCCTCCTCCTCCTGCTCGTCTCTCCTTTACTTCCTCCCAAACAGACAGACAGACACAGACAAGACATTTATTATTATTATTCTGACCTCTATACTTGGTTTCTAGTCGTGGCAATAAGTTGTGTTTTCCTCTCTCTCTCTCTCTCTCTCTCTCTCTCTCTCTCTCTCTCTCTCTCTCTCTCTCTCTCTGTGTGTGTGTGTGTGTGTGTGTGTGTGTTGGAGAATGTCCGGAATTTGCATGATACAGTGATTCGTGAATGGTTGCATGTCAGTGTGTGTAGTCTATGCTTACTAGCGTGTACATACAGTGGCTGTGGTATGTGTGTATGTGGTTCTAGCCTACTTATACTCAGTTTACAAGACATTTATATATGCGCGCGCGCGTGTAATCTAGTGTGTATGTAAGAGAGTTCGGGAGCACGATGCTAGGGGTATGTGCTGCCAATGTGTGTGTGTGTGTGTGTGTGTGTGTGTGGCATAAACTTGGCTAAGTTCTCCACGTCGCTTCCACTTGCCATCTGTGCCCCTACATGCCAGTGGTTTACACACCAACACACACAAGCACGTACTCATCTCTTATGGATGCTAAAACGGAAATTACACAACACAGACACGAGTGAATAATCCCCCATGTAGCAGCTTTATACTTGGAACAGTGTCTCTCTCCTGTCCAACCACAAACCTCAACAATATTATATACTGTACGTAAGGTAAAACAAAAACTATCGAGAATGAGAGGTCTGATGGCTCTGTAAATGATTGGCACAGCTCATAATGCCCCAGGAACACACACACACACACACAGTTCATGTTGCCCCGAGAATAAACAAGGTATTTATTAGTATCCATCGTGTGAGGTGTCTGAATGTATCACACGGAAATTGCACCCATATTTTATCTAACCTTGTGCACATAAAGTAAATCACACCCGACATGACAGCAGCAAGATAAAGCCCCTTGTACCGGGTTTGTATAATCCCACAACAAAATCATTAGCAATGAATGACCGTCTTTTTGGAAATAATATTGATGTCTGCC
Organism: Petrolisthes manimaculis; assembly: GCA_034508575.1. Classification (NCBI taxonomy): domain Eukaryota; kingdom Metazoa; phylum Arthropoda; class Malacostraca; order Decapoda; family Porcellanidae; genus Petrolisthes; species Petrolisthes manimaculis. The sequence continues at coordinate 78,364 of JAWZYT010003544.1, read as the reverse complement.
TGCCCCTCTCTCTCTCTCTCTCTCTCTCTCTCTCTCTCTCTCTCTCAATTCGAAATTCAGGCCAGGCATATCATCGTGATAGTAAAAATATACGGCCAAACCCATTTCCATTATTCTGTATTATTAATAAGGCATTAATACTGCTAATTCACACTGGATGTCGAGTTCGAGACCAAATGGGCCAAACCTTGAGACCCTTACAACAAACCAGCAGTTCTATACAGTACGGTAGGCCTAATGGCTTTACTGACAGGTAAAGGCTAACTCTGACCATGCCCATGTACGGTACCGTAGGTAAAAATAAAATAAAAAATAAAACATAGGCCTAGTGTTGGAAAAAGGTCATGAAAATAAAACATGCCAATTATTGTGAACGTGGGTATATGGAACTGAAAAAAAATAATAAATAGCCTAAATACGAGGAACTAATTATTGAGAAGGCGAGGAATTGCGCTCACCACGTCCCATATGTGGCGAGATGGCAAGTGGACGACGAGAAAGCGTTTGTGTGTGTGTGGTGGCGGTAGTAGAGATATTATCATGTTGAGGGAAGAAGTGTTGGAGTCAGCTGGACGACCTTCACCCACTTGTAACCCCTCCATCACCACGACCACCACCACCACGTCCACCACCACTACCACCCTCCATTACTACTACTACTTCCACCACCACTACCACCACCCTCCATTATTACTACTACTTCCACCACCACTACCACCACCCTCCATTATTACTACTACTTCCACCACCAACACCACTATACCACCTGTACTTAATTGTAACCCCTCCATCACCATCACCATCACCACCACCACCACCACCACCACTACCACCACCCTCCATTACTACTACTTCCACCACCAGCACCACTATACCACCTGTACTTAACTAACTACACTAAAAACACTACCACTACCGTACCACTTCCACTATTAACACCTCCATCACCACTAGCCTACTATATCCTCCATCACTTCCACTACCAACACCAACACCATTTCCACCACTACCCCCTTTTCACCACCACTACCACCAAGACCTTCCCACACATGCTAAACGCCATCAGGTGCAAACACACACCAATACACAATCCTTCCTTCGGGTAAACATAACTCGTCAAACGTAAACACGAACCAAAACAGACAACCTTAACACAAAAAGAAAAAGAAAGAAAAAGAAAGAAAAAGAAAAAAAGAAAAAAAAAGAAAAGAAAACTAGCCTAACAACCTATACTGTATGCAGACATCCAGACCACACACAACACACACACACACATATAAACTGTACATACAAACACACACACACAAAACACAACTACCTACACACACTTCCTCACCCCCAATACACACATACCTGTACACACAACACACATACATACATCCAGTACCTACACACACACTAAACACATACCTGCACATACAAAACACAACTTCCTACACACACAAAACACACATACCATACACAACCGGACACACGCCATAACACAGCTCATCACATTCCATACATACACCGTCTAATGAGAAGAAATGTCCAGGGTCGATTGATGGTTGAATTAAGTATTTATATGACAGGTACCAACCATAGTTAAGATACCTGGCAACCCTCTTGGGGTAAAAAGGCCAGATATATATATGTGTGTGTGTATGTGTGTGTATTTTTTATCTGAATCAGTCCAGAACCATTAGTTGTCGTACACAATATATAGTTCTGCCTCCCCCCCAAATAAAAAACACAAAAAACAATACGATAAAAACAATACGATACAGAATAATTAATTGAGTTTACAATACTTTTATTTTTGTTTAATATAACCTACACTAGAGTTTCCAAAGACCTCCACTGGATAGAATATTAAAGGAACTACATTATTATTCTGCAACTGTTCATTCAGAAAACCAAAGTTCTGTTAAGAGTGTTTCCAGCTTATCAATATGTTTGTTTGCTTGGTTCACGGTACCTTTCTCGTCTGGTATTTATCAAGATCACAATCAAATAACCACTGACTCTCCTTCCATCATAATAAATATCTTGGTAATAAAAAACAACACGTGTATAATTTTGCAGCACCTCATAATAATAATAATTGAGGGGGTTGATTTGACGTACGGTGGTGTTATATGATTTATATTTTGATGATACTGATTTATTCGCACGATGGAAGGAAAGTGTCGGTGGTTATTTAATTGTGGCTGTACAATCATCGACTTTAGTTTCAGTACACATATAGAAAACTAACAATTTACTGACTAATAATTACACGTTCACACATTGTTTTAAGTAATGTGTAGCTACTTATTGTACATTAGAAGATGCTACTTAAACTATTTATTGGAAAGTTTCTCAGCTAACGAATCGAGAAAGACTATCAGACATGAGTCAGCCCAATATGGTGGATGACTATTACTGACTACTACTGTATAATATTCAGGCACGGAACCCCCACATCAAGAGTTCCCAAGAGAGTCACGTTCTGGCGTCGGAGTGAAATGAAGAGTCTCCCTAAAGGCATATGATTAAAACAAACCTCTAATTTTGGATGACACTACTTTTGTTGCTGTACGATAGCTGCTGACACTTCAAGGAGACGTCGCAAAAATCATCGTCATCCCTGAGTCAGTTGTTTTTCTACATATCCTATGACTATGTATCGACATTCTTAGTTTAATATCAATTTTGTCTTCATTAAAATATATATAAGAAAAACAGGTATACAGTAACTACCATATATTGGCTACAGGACTACGATTAACACACAAACAAGAACACATTTCACATACATATACACTTTAGATAAACACACACACACACACATACAGTCATGACCTCTAACTCTTCTCGAATTCTCTGTCACACATACACAGAGGATGTTGGCTCACCTTCCCACAGTGTGCATGAGATAAGACACTAACTACACTCACAGAATCTTGGTAGTTAAGGGACCCGTGATGTATTGAATAATAATAATACTCAAATGCACATTCGATCAAAAATATATCTGCCTTTGAAAGATCCGATGCAAAATGACGTACCGGTAGCCTAAACAATACAATTAGTGAGAGGTGAAGCAAGAATTTGAACTATATTATTATTATTATTATTTGTTATTAGCATTTTTCATTAATTTGTTATTATTTACTTATTATTTGTTGAACGTCATCGTCCTATTCTGTATGGTACGGTACGTTTTATTCGGTGATTGACCAGACACTATTGTAACTTGATGCAAAGGCTAAACAAACACACACAGGCCTAATCAGTCCAAGATCACAAAAAACACAGAATCTAACCCAACCTAGACTGACCTCTGAGCCATAACCTCGCATCCCACCAGCATACACACACACACACATCTTTAAACCTTGCACACACACACACACACACACACACACACAGACCAGGAACTGTATATTTTACGTGAAGGCCCCCGAGGATTTTAAATATTTATATTGAAGGTAGTAATTATACGTAGGTGAATGTTATGGCTGTGTTTATTTTTCAGAGTAGGTGTGTCAAGTGGTCAGACGTAGGAGTGGTGGAGTGGAGTGGGAGTGAGTGGACCAGTTGGAAGTGTGTGTTTTCATAGGCATGTCTGTGTGTGTGTGTGTGTGAGTAGTAATCAATGTGTGTGTGTAGGTGTATTAAAATATCGATATGTGTGTGTGTGTATTAATCGATGTGTGTGTGTGTGTGGTTGTATTAATCAATATGTGTGCGTGTGTATTAATCGATGTGTATGTGTGTGTGGTTGTATTAATCAATATGTGTGCGTGTGTATTAATCGATGTGTGTGTGAGTGCTTGTATTAATCGATGTGTGTGCGTGTGTGTTTGCAGTCACGCGTCAAGCAGTGTGACACAGGACAGACCCTGGTGATATCACTTGGCTGAACCCCGTATAACGTAACAAGCAAGAGCTACGATATCACTGCCACACGTCCTGCCTTGATTACTACTACTACTACTAAAAAATATTCTCTCTCTCACACACACACACATACACGTTCTGCTTTGTTTACTACTACCACTATATACAACTCACTCTCCCACCACCACCATTATACACACACACATACACACACACATTCACTCTCTCTCTCTCTCTCCCTTGAATCTTTAGTGTGTCATACCATCACACTAGTTCCTTCGTTCTCCGTCCTTCATTCTTGGGCACGACTTCCTACGTTCATAATTATGTCCTTCACTCCCCATGAACCTTAATTTGACCCAAGGACTGTAGAAAATGTGCCCAGACATGTGATACCCGCCTTAGTCTATGATGTGGTGAAGGAAAGTGATACAGCCTTCTCTCTGATCTGTTCAACCTTATCACTCAAATCTCCCTCTTTTTTTTTACTCCGTATTTTCAACAATTTTCGCACTACACCTGTCTTTCACACACTATCACATCACACAATTATTATACTCTCCTTCACCACATCCGACCTTTACCACACACACACATAGGTCGAATGCCATATTTTGGGTATCTTGTTTGCATGCATTCTCTATACACTGTTTATCTTTTCAACCTTCTTATTCTTCCCTTGCGTCACAATACACTTGCGAAGTACAATTAATCTTCAGGTACTTGAATCTAGCCTACGCTTTAGTTTACCCAGAACTGCCATGACGCCGCAATTCACTTCACTGTTTCACACATGTTTTCCATACGTTGTGTAACTTTGGATAGCCTAATACACATATACGGTATTCAATAGTCAGCAAATTTGTATAAATATTTCAAGTTCTTACAGCATAAATCACTGATATAATTCCAAGACACTGTTTTCAATAATAATTATTGTTCTCGTATTCATTCTGTTCAGCAAATAAATAAACACCCTCACCGTAACACAAATTACTTTACGCCAGTTGTGTTTCATTTTCTGTACAACACGTTAGTAGAGGGACAGTACGGCACAAGTTCAACACACGAAGTACTTAATGTATCTAAAGTTTCAGAGTACATGACTGACAGGTACGACTTGCACAGTAAGACACAAGTTACAGACTACAGTAGAACCATAACGTTAGGAATGTTTGTACACGAGCACTAATGGTAACACAAACTGGTGAGTATGACACGATGAACACTGTGTACACCCATAGCCACACACCGAGCCTAGTACGAGAGCAGCACACACTAGGCTACCCTCCACGGCCGTCCACCTCGCACTGACTAAGCTACTAGGCTACCCAACCTTACCCTCTCTGGGCTGGTCTTGTCTGGCCTCGTCTCACCTGCCCTGCCCTGCTCTGCTCTCTGCCCCTCCTTCCTTCCTCATCTGTTCTATCCTCCCTACTCCTTCCTTCCTAATCTGCCCTGCTCTGCCCCTCCTTCCTTCTTTCCTCAGCTGCTCTACCCTCCCTACTCCTTCCTTCCTTCCTTCCTAATTTGCCCCGCCCTTTCTTCCTCACTTGCCCTACTCTGCCCCTCCATCACTTGGCCTGTCATATCTCAGAAATAAAAAAATAAGACAATTATATCACGGTTCGCTTCTACCTGGCCCCATTCTCATTCCTCCTGCCAGCCTCAATCATCCCTTATACTTCTTTAGACCAACAGGCTATAAGGCCCTTCATGTCCACACTTATGCTACCCTTATACCATATATACTTACCAACGCTCGCAATATTCTCCCTTCATTATGTCCCTCTCCTCTGGCCTTCTATGCTCACCTCACTGCCATAATCATGTTTACTAGTCCACACCTGCCCTCACCAGTTAGTAACGTTAATCACCTTTCCCCCTCGCCATCAATATAAGCCTGTGCCCTCGTCCGGCTTTCCAGGTATTAATTAACCGGTGTTCTCCACGACTGTCCTCTCTTCTTCCCTCACATTCACCTTGCCCTCCTCCAATTCACCCCTTGTAGGCTATCTGATTTCTATCTTTCCATCTGTTCGCCAGACTCTCAGAGATCCAGTTATTACTCATACCCTCCACTGCTGTAGTGTCCTTCCTCTTTTTTGTAACATATAAATATAATCATGGCTGGGATTGAATGTTATTGGTGTTCATGTGGGGGCAAAAAAATGGTGATATTTCTTCTTCTAACCTTTACCTCAATTAGTTATCCGATCGCCCCTCAATAACCTTGAATCCCCTATCCCGATTTCTCTTTCATATTGTAACCCCTTCCCCAACCCACTCCTATAGTCTATCTATTTCCATCCTTCTATCCCATCCCCATCTCTCTACCATTTTTCTACCATCACCACCACGCCTCTTCCCAACCCTTTTATCCCATTTCTAAGTCTGTACCATTCTTCTACCTTCTTCCCCTTCCACTTAACCCACTCTTATCTTCCCCATCCCCAATTCTTTTACTCCCCCTTCTATGCCATTCCTTCCATCCTCATCCCCTATTCCCTTCACATATCCCCAACTACCGTAGGCTATCTGTCAGTCTCCAGTAAACCTCATCATCCCTTCCTACCCTACATAAGCCTACCTAGCCTAGCCTATATACACACACCTTACCAGACCCGATCAAACTAGTTATAACTCCCCTATTCCGCTTTCATTCCGACCCCACGACTAAATAACATCTACCTTGCTATCTGTACCCCATCATCACCTCTCCTCCTCCACACCGTCTCCACCCTCTCTTTCTTCTCTCACCCTCTCTACCTTTCCCTTCTCATATCCTCTCCCCCCTCACCTTCTCGACCTCTATCTCTACCTTATCATACTCTCTCTCTCTCTCTCTCTCTCTCCATTTCCTTCCCCTTTCTACATTTCCTTCCTCCTCTCGACATCCCAACTTGCCAAACCCTCCTCAAAGCAGCTGATGAGCCTTTCCAACCCGTCCCATAGGCCTACAGAATAGTACATCCGGGTCCTCACTGGTCACAAGACACCCTTTCTTCTCTACTCATCCTCATACACAATACAGGATACTCAGTGTACTGTATTGTGTGTGTGTGTGTGTGTGTGTGTGATTTCTATTCCTCCACAATACAGGATACTAAATGTACTGTATTGTGTGTGTGTGTGTGATAGTTCTTCTCTACTCCTCCACAATACAGCCTGGATACTGAGTGTACTACATGTAGTGTGCGTGTGTGTGTGTGTATTATTTAAGTCAGTTCCGCCAGTAAACCCAGAAGGCGTCAGTATTTGTAATGTTGGAATGTTTGCTTTACTATATTAATGTTAAATTAGCTAAATACAAATAATTCATACAAAAATTAACACAAACACAGAGAGAGAGAATAATGAGCGAGTACATATGAGAACAAGTCCTTACTAGTACTTATTTACACCTTGGCCACGTACTGTAAACCTAAAAGAATGAGCGAAAACCTGAAGGAAGTGATATCCACCCACCACCCGGTCCTGTACGTACTATACCCGTTCCACACCTCACTCACTCTCAACACTTACCATACCTACCTTCTGTCTCTCTTCCACACCAACACTACACTTTTCACTCTCCTCCACACTAACTTTACACAACACTTTTCTTTTGACACTCCTTCACACTAGGCTAACTCTACACTTGACTTCTCTATCGCTCTCTCTCTCTCTCACACACACAAACACACTAACTCCATCCTTAACTTCTCACTCTCCTCCACACCCTATATTTATCCTCTAACTCTTCTCCACACTTCTCATTCCCATTCACAATAACTCCACACTCATCTTTTCACTCTATTCCACACTATATCCTACACAAGTCCCATTACTACATTAGGTACAGTCACGGTTATTAATCCTGCAACAACACATACGAGTGAAATAATCTACGCATGTTTCTGTCCCACTTTCGCTAGTATAAATCTATCTATCAATTTATCTCCCTTTCTGTCAACCCGCTTCTTTCTTTTTCTTTCTTTCTCCATTTCCCTTTACTGGTGTTTCTCTGGAGCTTATTTGTGAGTGTGTGTGTGTGTGTGTGTGTTCCTTCATCTGAGTACATCCGGGCCTCGTACGACCTCACTGTATAGCCTATCCACCAACCATGAGAAAGGCAATGCTTGTGTTTAGTCTCTCTCTCTCTCTCTCACACCCACACAATCCGACAGAGGGCTCAGGTTGCTTCGTGTAAACTGACTGTCAGAGTGGTTGGTATCAGAGCGATCGATTACCACAACAGTGATCTTTAAGGCGGCACAGTGCAACAAGGGACCGTAGCCTAGCCTTGCCTCGCCTCGCCCTTCCTAGAATTCCACCCAAGTACAAATAATTCACGTCTGGGGTTCATTTTCCTTTTTTTAGACTCTTCTTCGTTTAGCCTACTTTCCTCGTTGTCAGGTCTTGAATAAACATTGGTTAATCGAATGGAATTATATATATCTTTGAGTTGTAATGATCAAGTTTTAGCCACCAATGTTGGCTATACAGCAAAATAACTCGGTTGACTAATATACCTATCTTCCATCAGGGCTGCTCAGTCAGACAGCTTGAAGAACTTCAACAACAACTACGATATCATGCTTGGACTGAGGTCAAATGATTTAATATGTCTTAGCATGTAGAATCCACATATTAATCCAGTCATTCACTCATGGCCTACTATCTTCTCAGTCTATCAATATTTGTTTTCCCAACACAAGTCTTGTGCAACAGTTGCCGAAAACTGCTACGGTATAAAAAAATAAATTATAGTAGTGTGAACTGCTTAGTCAATTAGAATCAAGTCTGACAAGGCCTAGGTCTACACTTCTCACTTTAATATGCAGGAAGTATATAGTAAAAATTGATAACATCACCGACCGTCAGTGTAATTACAGGAGCTTACACTGAATAAAAAAACCTGTGTGTACCCTGATGAGTGAGTATCATGCACCGACAACCACACAAGGAGCTGCGTCTTTACTCTAATGCCTCGGTCAATTTGGAGAAGGTAGCCTACTGCAGCCTGTAGTCTAGTCCCTCACTTATCACACACAACACTAAACTCGTATTTTCTACTCTTTGATCAGTAGCCACCGGTCATCAGCGCTTTCTCTGATACACTGCCCCTCTGATCACTGGCCCCTTCAACACTACGGTACCTTATCTCACACTCAATAACCCTTTCATTACTCACCATCACCCATCCACTCTCTTCTTCCTTTCCTCTCTCACGTACAAACATACATACACATAGATAATTTGAGAGAGAGAGAGAGAGAGAGAGAGAGAGAGAGAGAGAGAGAGAGAGAGAGAGAGAGAGAGAGAGAGAGAGAGTCACAGTTCACCTGCTTCACCCCATCTAAATCTTGGCACCATACAACAACAGTAAAGTTAGGGGTGTACCTTGTCTCGTCTCGTGTTACTTCCTTCAGGTGTAAACTATATATTTACTCTGTCACTTGATAAACTCTCGTGTACAAAGTTAGTTAGTGTCTGGCGGTGTTCCTTTCTACCTTCTACAGTACCATCCCCTTCCTTATCAAATCACTTAACATTAATAATTCATTACTAATATATTGCATAGCTGACAAATTTGAGAGACTACTGATTCCTACACAATATTTCACAAAACAAATCACCAACCGGATATACTGAGGTTGTTTTTTCTAAATAATTTTGAACATACTTTCAAATTTGTCAACATAATCATAACAAAATAGGTTATGCGTATATTATGAGCAAAATATATGAAAAAGTAGTGAGAGAAGAAGGGAAGGGTAGGATCGTATTAGTGACGGAGGGTGGGAAAGAAGATGGTGTGTGAGTGTGTGTATGTTAGAGAGGGGAGGGAAGAATCGTGACTGAGGGAGGGAAAGATAAGTGTGCGTGTGAGAAGGGAATGATCATGTATGTGTATGTGTATGTGTATGTGTGTGTGTGTGTGTGTGTGTGTGTGTGTGTGTGTGTGTGTGTGTGTGTGTGTGAGAGAGAGAGAGAAGCAGCAGCTGGTTTGGGACAGGATAGATGCGTCCTTGAGGGAAGAGATCACCAAAACAGTATCTCCCTGTCCATAGTTCTGAGAGAGAGAGAGAGAGAGAGAGAGAGAGAGAGAGAGAGAGAGAGAGAGAGAGAGAGACAGCAGCGCTACTGTCAGCTGCCACTCATCTATACCATCAAGTGAGCTGGGCGGGGCTGGGGGGTGGGGGGGGGGAGAAGGATGTTAATGTAAGGGTGATGGTAGGAAAAATGGAAGTAGTTCTGTGGGAAACTAAAATAAACGAAAGAATGGTAAGAAACTAAAGAAAAAAATAATAGTAGAAAAAGAACGGGAAACACCAATTACAGAAGCTTAATTGGCACTACAGCTTTTCTTTAATTAACATGAAGAAACAGCAATGATGAGAAAGGCTCAAAATCTGAAGTTTATGTAGCCATCGTACTATATAGGTCAATGATATCGTCAAGACAATTATTTTACTAGCGTGTGATTCTCTCTCTCTCTCTCTCTCTCTCTCTCTCTCTCTCTCTCTCTCTCTCTCTCTCTCTCTCACACAGATACAGGAGCTGAGAGAGAGGGATAGGAGGGAGGTGGTGGTGGGGTACCTGCTAACCTATATACATGAGGTGGGAGCCTTGTTCTATCACACACACACACATACAGGAGCTGCGAGAGATGTAGCCTAATGAGATGGGAGTGGTGGTGGTGGTGTTGGGGAAGCCTGTGATAAACGTGAGGTTGGTGAGTACGAGAGGCTGAGAGAGACAGGATGGAGCCACACAAGAGTATAAGATAAGAACTAAGCACGAATTGGTGGTTTTACTGACAACAAAAACAACAAACTAAATTAACAACCTGGCAAATATCCTAATGTAACGCAAACTAACGTAAACAACAGAAACTATATCGCGAATTAACATAAATTATCGGGAATTGATCGAAATTAACGGGAATCACAGTAACATGAGGGAAACAGAAACTAGAGGAAATAACAGAAACTAAAGAAAATAACAGAAACTAGAGGAAATAACAGAAACTAAAGGGAATAACAGAAACTAAAGGGAATAACAGACTCTAGCAGGTTAAAGAGAAAACGGAGGTGACAGGGTTGATTCTCCATAGATACAAATTATTTAGTCAGGTAAATGGATGTATTCATTTCATGTAGGCCTATTACCGGTATCCACGACTTAATCAAACTGTCATGGAGTGAGGCAAGAGACAAATAAAGGTGACACAAAAAGTAAAATTAAAAAGATAAAGTGAGAAAAACAGTAGACGAGACAAAAAGGTGAGACAAGTAGTGAGAGGTGAGATATATGCTAGACAGAGTGAGATTAGAGAAAGAGAATAAACAGAGGATACTAGTGATAAAATTGAGATAAATAGTACACTAGAGATAGAGAGGTGAGATAAGGAGTGAGACTAGGTCGAGGCAAGTTGTGAGCCAAGGGGTGAGTAGGCTAGGCTAGGCTAGTCAGTCAGTAGCACTAAACAAGTTTGTGAGACTTCCTGTGGTGTGGACCAAGGTCTGCCCCAACCCTTCCTCCCTCCCTCACTCCATGCCACTTGAGAATATTGGGGAGGGACACGGAGACGGTAATAATGATGAAAAGGCAGAGGGTGATGATAATGGGGAAGGGAGGTGGTGATAATAGGGAAGGGAGATGGAGATGATAATGAGGAAGGGAGAGGGACTTGATAAAAAGGTAGGAAAAGGGAGATAACGGGGATGGAATATGAAGGTAAATAGGGGAAGAGAAGAGGGGAATGGAAAAATGAGATAGAAAAAAATAAATAATAATAATGAAGTGTACTGAGTAGAACCCAAAATAAACGGAACACTCTTTAAAAAATGGGAAACTTGTGACACGTCCAAAATGAAGGAGTTAGCCCTACAGGGAGCTACATTCGGCACTTATCAAGTCGACGGAGATTAATCGTATAGTATGAGGACCACCAAGGAAAAGGGGACGAAAAAAAAGCGCTAACTATAGAAAAGAAAAAGTGCAACAAAAAAAAATACCCATAGTAATGAAAAGGTGCAGCAAAAAACAATAACATTTATAAGAATATGGGGGATTTTTTTTGCCAGATTCTCACTCCATAATTATAATTTCTATAAAGAACAAGTCCTATAAATAATAAGGACTTTGATACAAAATGTAAATAAAAAAGACAATAACGCCACAAGTGTGTGTTAAAGAGTAACTGCTTCCTATAAATGAAGAGAGGGGAAGTCAAGTATGGGGAAGGAAGGATATTACAAACATTAAATTCAGAAGCATAACATTTAGGGTAGCCTAGCCTACTCGTGCTGTAGTCTTTCCTAGACTATTATGAGTAGGCTAGGTGCGGTCAGTCACGTGCGCCTCTGGTCGGGTATAATAGCTGTACTGTACAGGGCAATCAGGACAGGAGCTGAGACCTCGGAATTTTAAGTTCTTGTGACAAACATTAGTGTGTTTGGGGCGAGTTGCGTTTGGTAATTTTAGTTATTGAATTTCCAAGTAGGCAATTATCAATGATAACAGCTGGGTGGTGAATTAACAATACGGAGGAAATATTATCATTAATGATAATTTTATTCGTTTTCAGATTGGTAAAAGTTTCTGTCCAATTTTTGCTTCTGAACTGAACCATTGACGCAACTTTTCATGAAGAATGTTTTAGCATAGTCCTGTTTCCGAGGCCGCCAGAGGCTGCGAGAAAGCCCTCCGTCAGGTGCTTAGTTTCCTCAATTTCCGTGGTGGTGACCATGGAGGTGTGAAGAAAATCCGCCCACGAGTGACTCACGCCCACAACAGTGATTCACACCCATTATGATCGTCCTGGGTGTATGGGTGAGTTACAGTATGAAAACAAAACAAAGACGGAAGCTGGGGGAGATGGATAGGAATGGTGGAGTTGGGAGTAGGGTGTGGTAGAAAGTTTAGTAAGGGGCAGGGTTAGTAGTAGGAATGGTAGAGCTGGAAACAGAGTGGGTAGGAATGGCTAATTATTATTAAGGTGGTCTAGGAATGAGCTGGGAACATTATGGGATAGCAATAACAGCTGGAAACCGGGAGAGATAGGAATGATGATCTGGAAACATGATGATGATAGTGCTTAGCTAAAAAAAAAAAATAATATGGTTCCAACTACAAGGGAATCAGGTTATTTCTGTAGGCTACCCACCATATACCCCCATACCTCTATAACGCTAAACATTCTTAACATTTTGTCAACTTGAAGCTACTTATTGTTTAATGATATTTTAGTATTAATAACTGAATTTTCTTTGTGCCTGATTACTGAATATCGGTCTCAGCCAACACGTCTAAATTATTGCAAAAACATAATTAATATCGTATAGCCAACTAAGGACAACAGTCGATACTTCAATACAATACAATACACCTTTCCAATACACTTATAAATACCACCATTTTTAGTAAGTACATAACATGTCAGTAGCTCCCAGACGTATCCTCGTATTTAAGGGGTTAAGATTGGGGAAACCCTGGACAGCTAAACGGATAAACCCATCACATAACGAAATAACAACTACCAGGACAACACGACGAACCTATTACCAAAAAAAAAGTCAAATATAGATACAGTAATATAATGTTTTGGTACAAATTTAAGAACGCATTTCCCATTATCCTTACTTTGTATCACGTTAACATCAATACCTAACAAAGGCGGAGAAAAAAAAAAGTGATTATAGAAATTACCCATAAGTTTTATTTACAGTAGGATGGGTTTGGTAAATGTGTCGTCTGAAAGATGATTTAGGATAATGTTGGAACAGTAGTGTTATTACAGAATCAACTATTATAGTGTGGTTGGTGTTGGTAGATTTGGAGTAGTTAACCTAATGCTTGGTCTGACATATGTTGATGATAACAGTAAGCGTGTGGTGGCGGGCTGTGAATTGTGAGGCAAAGATAACGTTAACATTAGGCTGTGTGTGTGGTGGTGCTGATATAGTCATGGGAATTGAAGTGTCAGATGTAATGTAAAGATAATATTAGGGGATTGATGGGAGACATGAGAATTGGTAATTGTGTTTTTAATGTATTGTGTAGAAAATAATATAAGGCTGTGTGGTGTTGGTGATGGTAGACTTGGAGTAAAAGCCTAGGTGTTTAATTTAAATTGATAAGCTTGTGTGTAGTGTAGTGTAGTATAGAGGGGGAGTCCTTGTCATTCCGGATGGGTGGGTTATCTGGAGGCCACGTCCGGTGACTGAAATAGGTTTCCCTTTGTAAATCATTTTCATCTGACGTATAATTTATCTAGCAAACCACGAATGTATCTTGGAATTACATGAAATTTGCGGATAAAATGATATTCAAAGTTTAAACGAATACAACAATTTCCCGTTTTAAAAAGTGACATGCTAATGAGTAGGACCTAACATACAGTGGCAACATTATTTGAACACCATTCCAGTAAAAGCCTGTACAGTATTGACCATCTTTCACTGATAAACAAGGGGAACAGGTAGCGAAACATCGTCAATGAAACCAACTCCTCGATTTTTTTTCTATAGATGGTACAGCAAGTCAATCAATATTAAATAGCTGAATTTTTAATGCGGATCCTATTTTAATTTATGATCGATTAGCGAGTTACTGCTCCTATTGCAGTGTACACTGGGCCATCACTACGTGTGACACTATAGTAGGCGTTTTTATTTTTCGAAAACTATATCGTAAACTCAAAAATACGACCAAGTAGAGAATACCGTAACCATATGAGAAATTAAAAGTCTGACTAGGTTAATCCTAGTCACTTTGTATGGCTAAGACCTATTGTCCTAGTCTGAAACTTCGTTACATTCCTAGTTCTTCCAATGTGCCTAGTAATATCCAGTCTTAGGCTTATACGTGTAAATCCTCTAGGAAAATAGAATACTAACCTGTGGATCAGTAGGGTACCAGTGAGTCATGTTGTTGGTGGTGGTGGTGGGCACTTGTTGTGGTATTAGGCTATGCCACCAATAAATATCTTCTTCCTTCAACACATCCCTCGCCGCACATCATCCCTTTGCTTCCCGTATTACGCAATTCCCTGCGTTTCACTCGCGTTAACTTTACATAACGTTTTTAGTTTCGTTATACTGTCATTTTCTAATGTCGATTGTTATCGATTTGCTTGTATCCCTGAGTTCACAGTAGCAAAGTGTGTTCAATTCTTTGATTCCTGCTCACTGGAAATTATAGGCGACTATTATTTCACGATTACGTCACATGAAACAAACAACATATCCACTAACTCACAATTACCATCACGAATCCCAAAGTTTCTAGTCCCTCAGTAGCCTATTAAATTCACAGCTTTAAGAGCCTGACTACCAACCGACTACAACCATCCAAGTCTTCCAGCATACTGAGTGTGACTGAGTGACTGATCCGGCACAAGCCTAGCACACACACACGTTCACAGACACAACTGACTCACACTTCATAACCCCGCCCCCATCACCAGCTCCACCCCCACCTTTACACACCAACTCCATCTCCATCTCCACAAGCACTGACCCACGCAAACATTCTTAATAACTATAAAATGTGAAAAGTGTTCGACACGTTAGTAAACAAGCTGACCCACTTTACAAGCGTCCAGCTGTTTCCATTTATCACACTTTTGCCCTCAACATCCAATCAATCTCTATCATCTTATCCTAACTATGCACTAGCAAGCTTAGTTCTAGTGAAATGTTCTAATATGGTAATCCTTGTCACGAACAGTAAAGAACACTTAAGCTAGTTGCACTGCTCCCATTTCACTCTTATCCTCCATATCCCAAACTCAACACCATCCACGTCTGGTCTACCTCAGCCAGAACTGTCACACTTTCGTTTTAATAACTGAGACCTTCACTGACAATTGTAGCCACCAAGACTGACCACCACGCAGTTGTGTTAGTGTGAAACATATGTCATGAGGACGCAGACAAACCCGGCCGGATGTTTGAGAGGGAGGGTGGAGGAGGAGGTGGCGGCCATGACAGTGTATGAGTGAGTGATGATGGTTCACGGAAACAACCACTGCTCTCCTAACCAACACCCCTCCTTCCGCTTCCTTAGAAATTACAACGTTAGGGAGTAGAATAATCTGCCTTGCATCTAGCAATTCCTCTCAATCAATGACAAGAGCATTTCTCGAGAACACGAAAACAAAATTATATTTACATTATGCGTCGTATGAAACTAGTATCACCATTATCATAATAGATTTATGGCACGGGCGATCAAAACACTTCTCAGAAGTCTTTTACGAGCTATAACTGGGAAGGGAGGAACGGACACTCCTGGCACATCAACCTCTTCACTAAAACTGCCACTGTGTGACTGTACATACACACATACACACACAGACACTGCTTCCTCCTGCACCATCCTCCACCCACACACAAACCTTATAACCAATTATTTTCCCAGTGTGAAGAACGAACGCACTAAACCCAGAGCTCACACAGACGATGCAATAGCTGCTACGTGGCTGGGGAATGAACGAGGAGTGTGTCTGTGTGTGTATGTGCAGGAGTTGGGAGCGGTGGCAAGAGCAGGGCGGTGTTAGCTCCACCATCATCACCACCAACCAACCAGCTTGCCAGACCCATCTTTACATACTCTTTTCCATCATACCCATCCCATATCACTTCGCCTTCACTCCCTCTGAACACGCCCCAGGTATCTAACAGGAGAACACACCACTCCCAGCCACCCAATACTCCGCTAAAATCAAGGATAAACAACAAACGTGGACGACGGCTAAATAGAGCGGCTCGAAAACGTTATGGCAACCTCTGGCAACTGAGTACACACACACACACACACATACACGACACGGCATCATCTGGTGGCCGTGATCACAGGTAGGCCTGACTCACTGGGCCCGCCATGCTTTGAAATTCATCCCTGCAACATCTACTTTATTGCATTTTATTTTTTCATTCTTACTTTCCTTTTCGATTCCAACATACAAAACGAATAAATAAACGAGCGCCATTCCCTCATATTCATTACAGTTTCCCCTCTTCGCCCTGAAACGCCTAAGTATCAGGGACATTAGATCTACCTTCGGTCGAGATAGTATACATAGTATTTATATTCTAGACCGTGGATCTATCTCTTCCCTCGCATTACCCACGCACGAGAGAAGCATTATGTTTTGCACCCTCCACATCACACACCACTGCTTCCCTTCTATGTCGCCTCTTCAAGCCAGGCTTCCGGTTTTCACTACCCCATCAGATTCCCTTTAACATCATCCTTCCTGTTGGTTTTATTTACCCTCCACATGTCACTGTTTACATTACACTTTCTCTGGCTGTGTGTCCTCGCCCATTCAACATGATTTCTCCGGACATTCCATTCCATGATGTGTTTTAAAAGGGACACGCAGGTAGAAGGGCCAAACAAACTCGCATGCACTCACCAACTTAACTCCTTCAGGACGATGACTTGCAAGAAGTACATACAAAGAGAATGAAACAAGAACTAACAGACAACAAAGGAGATAAATGATTGAAGCCATCATAACGGAAATCCTATTCACATCTTGGAAAAAGAGAGAAGCAAATTTTGGGCATCAATAGTGATTTTCTTCTACTATATTTACACTTTCAATTAATGTCGTGGTGTTTGGACTCGTTCGAATATAGGTGCTTCAAATTAGTCACCAGGATGAACCTTCTCATTTCATATTATTTGGACAAACTTGCAACACCATCCTTCTCTCTCTCTCTCTCTCTCTCTCTCTCTCCATATATCACACACTTTTCTTCCCCTGTCACTCCTTCGTCCCTCTCACTTTCCACTCCTGAGTCATATAATTCCTTTGTCTTCTCATGTAACGTTACTCTGGCTGGCCTTTCAACCCCTCATGCCTTCACCTCATTTCTGGATTATGCTGACATCTGACGAAATATTTACCTATACCACATTATTTACCTATACCACAATATTTACCTATACCACATTATTTACACTTCAGATTTGGACACAGAAGGTTGGAGGAGAAAATTAACATATGAAAGCAGTTATTTCTTACAAAATATAAAATCAAGACTAAGATGTTACTCAACTATGATACAAGACGATTTTACGAGGCAGCACTCTTATCTAAAGGTAAAAAAAAAATCAAACTAGATTTCAATTGATCCATAAACAACAATTTTCGTATTAATCTATAATATACTTGGACGAACACCAGACGATTCTATAAACCAAAACAAACGTCCATGGAGCTGCCCCAAGAGTTAAAACAAAACCCTGCAGCTGCCACTCACTCATGATTTACACACCTTAAGTACTTCAAGTGATTTATATGCTATACTATACACTTGTGCGTCACCTCTACGTGTCAAGGAATACTCATAGCAATACATATCTATCATTCCCGATATGTGATGCAATGATTATAATTATATATACTCTGAAAAAATGGTTGAATAAATAAAAACAACAGCATTTTCGTAGAACTTAGTATAGTGTATATATATATGTATGTATGTATGTATGTTGAGTGTACAATATCAGTGTATTTATGGGCGTTTTCAGTAAAAAATTGACCTTCAGTAAAACAAAACTTTGATGTTACACTCTGGTGCTCGGCTTACTCAGAAATCTGATCTCATCCTCCCGATAATTAGTCTTTTCCGTCCCATCATCATTATGCACGGCCCTTTCCGGAATAACTATCTTTGTTACTAAAGAATTGGGATATTGAGGGACATTTGCAGAAATATATGTGATTACAGAGCGAAATCTTACAGAATACCACCACCACTACTACAATGAGTACTACAAAAATATTTATTTTCTTCATCAAAACTACTGCTACTACATTAATAATAATATTAATAATAATACAATACTAATAACAATAACAATAATAATAATATAATAATAATAAAAATAAACATATTTTTTCCAAAAGATTCTAATCCAAGTAATGACGCACGTCCCACAGCAGGACTATGGAAAAAAAAAACTTGATCTCCAGTCTAGTTTGTTGTCTGACAGGAAAACTAAAGATAACACACAACTACACTCGTAGGCTACAAATTCATGAAAGTAAAACAACTGAATAACCACAGTTTCCTGTACAGTCAAGGATAATACTTAGCTGACCCCTCTATATTCTCGTGACTATTGACGATGACGCTCTACAGGTTATATATATATGCTACTCCTGTAAAAGCATGATATGGAGGGACTCTGGTAAACTGTTCCGGAATACACTTATCAAACCTTACCTAACCTAATTACCGGGTCCTGGACATAACAGTGGCAAGATAATCAATGCGTATATACAGTGTGAGGTCACTACTTGTGCCTTGAACTCTCCATACTTAATAAGAGCTGCCCCGCTTTAACCCTTCCTAGCAAGCTAGATAAAGTCCCCCAGCTTCCTGTGAGGATGGAGGGAAGAGTGTGTGTGACTCAGAGGGTGCATGAGGCAATAACACCACCGGGTATTGGGTGACTAAGACGTCCCAGTGTCCTCTTTGTTGACGTTAGGTTCCAGGGACACCCACCACCACCACCACCACCACCACCACCACCCAGACACTTCATATCCACTCACACTACCACACCTCAGGGTCGACCACAACTACACATACACTACATAATAATTCCTTCCTTGTTTCTAAGTATATATCTTCTACGCACCAACAGGGATTTACAAGTACAGTTGCGGTCAAAATGTCTGCATCGCCTTCGACTAAGGCTACGAAAAATCTTCCCCAACTGTAAGTAATGGTCTCAAAAATTGGTTCATATGAGTCATTGAAGTGGCTCACGTTCTATCACCTGATGCAGCAAGATTTTTGACCGTGACTGTACCTTATAACCTCCTCAGGAAACGAGATGGAGGAAGTAAAAATCCCTGTAAAGTTTTGACCAGAGGATGAAAAAATATATGTTAGAGTGATACCGACTATACTGGACAAACCCACAGTGCCACGTTACACTAAAATATTGTTATGATATAGCACTTCTGTTCTCCCATTACCATACACTACAGTGACTACACATTCTCTCATTCGCATACACTACACATTTCCCCATTAGGGTACATTACTACACATTAATACATTCTCCCATTAGTATACACTACTACACATTTACACATTAGGATACAGTACACATTCTCCCATTAATATACATGTCCACTAC
This sequence comes from Petrolisthes manimaculis, assembly GCA_034508575.1. Lineage (NCBI taxonomy): Eukaryota > Metazoa > Arthropoda > Malacostraca > Decapoda > Porcellanidae > Petrolisthes > Petrolisthes manimaculis. Next base: position 58,339 of record JAWZYT010003544.1, on the reverse strand, counting down.
ACATTCTCCCATTTGAATAGATTACACATTCTCACAATAGAATACCCTACACTGCGACACCCACCATGTTACTAATGCAAACTAAGGGCTGACAGACCAACACACTGCGACACCTACTCCAGTCTCGTGACACATGCCTTACTTAACAACTGCCACAAAAAACAGGTCCTGCTCTCTACTATTATTATTATTCTCTCTACACATGAATCCAGTGTATCAATCTTGTTAATCAAAGGCAAAAGATTGATAACTTTACCATTGCATCTAACTGCTGTCTTAGTTTGTAGACAAATAAATAGAATACAACTTTCGTCTGGTACCATACACGCAGAGAGAGAGAGAAAAAAAAAAAAGAGTCCATTATTATACTGGTGAGTATGATGGTAACGCAACGCTCCATATTAATACTTTATACATTCTCCCACTTCTTCTTCTGCTACAACCCACGTGGTGACACCCACACCCTGGTGATGATACTCGTAATGCTGTACTTTCACGCTACGACGCCCATTTCCTCACACCTACACTCTCTTATATCCGCTGTGCGACAATTATACTATATATACATGACACAAGCTCTGATGCGAAGGGCTGGAGAAATCCCTATTAAATACTCACTCCAGGGTAGCAAATGGAAGCCAAGATATAGAAGTATATTTTAATTACAGATTGTGGGGTACTTAAGAGACTACAGTATACATAATGAAATACTATACACAATACATATATGAATACCATGCAGTGGATACCAAGGTGGGTTCAACTATTACAATAAAAAGTGAAGCACAGTTAACACGAAAATAAAATGTACAGTTTTAGATTAAAGTTTGAGACGAGGGGAGGAGTGTTGTTGTTGGAGTATGAAGTCAGTGGAGGAAAACACACAGAGGAGGCATAACGTGTGGAGGTGGAACTGGGGAGGGGAGGTGGAGTGGGAAGGCATAACGAGGGGAGGTGGAGGTGAAGTGAAGTGTGGAATGGGGAGGAGAGGTGAAGGGTAGAGGGGAGGTGAAGGGTAGAGGGGAGGTGGAGTGTGGAGGTATATAGCGTGTGGAGGTACAGCATGAAGAGGTGGAGTGTGGAGACATAGCGTGTGGAGGTGGAGTATGGAGACATAGCGTGTGAGGTGGGGTGGAGTGTGGAGGCGGTGAGGCTTGAGTGGAGTGGAGTCTGAAGTGCTGCTAGTTATCGAGGAATGTGGAGGGAAGTGGAGAGATGGGGCCAAGTTAGTGGAAGGTGGAACTGATGATGGAGAGGATGATAGATGTGTGTGTGTCTGGTGCATGCATGCGTGTCTGGTGTGTGTGTGTGTGTGTGTGTGTGTGTGTGTGTGTGTGTGTGTGTGTGTGTGTGTGTGTGTTTGTGTGTGTGTGTGTGTACAATAATTCTCCCTCCAATTCACCAACAAAATGAAGACAGAATAAAGAAAGAAACACAAGCACGAGTATAAATATTCACGAGATGTGTAGCCTAACCACGTGAATGAATATATGAACCCATAATAAAAGGAGTGGTATAAGGTGGGAGTGAGTGGCGGCATTAATGAGGACGTGTGAATGAATAAATGAATGAATATTATGACGTCGAGAGAAGAATCTATGAATGAATACTATGACGTCGAGAAGAATATATGAATGACTAAGTAGTAGTAGTTGTTGTTGTAGTGAAAAGGAGGTAGGCTATGGGGATCTTGGTGTAAATGGATGGGATTAATGTGGGTTCGTTCGTCTGTGGTGTTTCCTTGGGTGTATGAATCATTCCCTCTATTATCATAATTTTTCTCTCAACACCTGCCCTTCCTTCTGTTACTCACACAAAACCAGTCATGTATCACAATGTGTCATACTCTTTATCTACATAATACCTACCTATATTATTATCATGTTGAATATATTTGGTGTGTGTTTTATTCGCTTCTATATACATTTATCTATATATCTATTTCTTTGCTGCATTCCCTCTCTTCATCTTCTGGGTTTGCGTGTATTATTTTATTTTTCGTGAGAGAGGTGGTGGTGGTGGTGTTATTGGTGTTCCTGAGAGAGAGAGAGAGAGAGAGAGAGAGAGAGAGAGAGAGAGAGAGAGAGAGAGAGAGATCCTGATATAAGTAGTGTTGGTGTTCCGGCATGAGTCATTCCCAGTGTACCGCCCCTTGAACACCGCTACTGTGCTACACCCCTCCCCCTCCTGCTACACCCCTCCCCCTCCTGCTACACCCTCTCCCCCTATTGCTATACACCCCTCTCCCTCCTGCCACACCCTCTCCCCCTCCTGCTACACCCCTCCCCCTCCTGCTACACCCCTCCCCCTCCTGCTACACCCCTCCCCCTCCTGCTACACCCCTCCCCCTCCTGCTACACCCTCTCCCCCTATTGCTATACACCCCTCTCCCTCCTGCCACACCCCTCCCCCTCCTGCTACACCCCTCTTCCTTCTGCTATACACCCTCTACCTCCACCTCCCCCTTTCCCTTCTTTAACTCCCACCTCTCTCTCTCTGTGTATGTGTGTGTGTCCTATACTGACTGCATCTCTCTCTCTCTCTCTCTCTCTCTCTCTCTCGAAACTACACCCTCCCCCCTCCCACCTGCTCTTACGTTCCCACAACCTCTCCCTTCTCTCCCACACACACACCCCTCCCTCCCTCCCTCCTTCACACACACCTGCCTCCCTATTCACAACTCACACTACTCTCCTTCATACTCCCATCCATGGACTCTCTCTCTCTCTCTCTCTCTCTCTCTCTCTCTCTAAGGTGATAATGAAAGAATGGATTATATCAACAAAGAAAATGGGAATATAAGTAAAGAACACACAGCCAATATTTGTCGAGATGAATGAACTAAATCGATGAAAACTGAAGTGATCACATAACAAAACTCGACGGAAAAAAAGAAAAGAAATGAAAGAGAGGTAAGACGAGGTGAGCTGCTCAGGGGGTTATGTAAGCAGGATACGAGAACAGTTAGCAACCACAGACCCAAGTGGAGGGAAAAGGAAGGATGATAATGAGGAGGGAAAAGGAAGGAAGGAGACAGAAGATAATAGAGAGAAGGAGGAAGAAGAGGAAAGAAAGGAAGGAGGTATGAGAAGGAAAAGGAAGGAAGGAGACAGAAGATAATAGAGAGAAGGGGAGGAAGAAGAGGAAAGAAAGGAAGGAGGTATGAGAAGGAAAAGGAAGGAGAAGGCAGCAGAAAAGCAAGAATGTAGAAATATTGAAAGATAAATACAAAGGAATACAAAGAACTGTCAAACAGCAGCAGACCGAATAATTCAAGCAAGGCTGTTTGTTTATACTATGCCAACTATACACTACAATACAGGGTTGATGAAATGTATAGTATAGATAAAGAGGAGGCGAAGGAATAGAAGATGTATGTATGTATAAGCCGGAAGGAAGACAGAAGGACGTAGGGAAGCAAAATAGTGTATTAGAGTGGAAGGAAGGAAGGAAAAGCGAGAGGAAGGAAGGAAAATAGAGAGAAGGAGATGTCAGAGCAAAAGTAAGACAAAAGAACATAGGAAAGCAATAAGTGTTGTTGTGTAATAGGAAGGAAGGAAGGAAAAGAGGGAGAAAGGAAGGAAAAGAAGGAGGAAGGAAGGAAAAGAGGGAGGAAGGAAGGAAGGTAGGGAGTTGTCAGAGCAGGCTTCCTCTCCTAAAGGGTAAGGTTGGCTTCATTTGCAACTCTACCTTCTTCCTTCCTCTCTTCGTTCACCCTTCCTTCCGATCCTATACAAAGTATACATCCTGTCTTCCTTTATTCTAGTGTACCTTTCTTCCCTTCCTTCCTCTCCTACCTTCCTTTGTTTACTCTTACCCCTTCCCTTCCTTCCTCTCTCCCTTTGATGTTCCCCTTTTTACACTTCCCTTTCTCACTTTTTTTCTCTCCTCACATACCCTTCCTTTCCCTCCCCTCACTTCCTCACCTGTCTCACTTCTTTCTACCCTTGTTTCCTCTCTCAACCTCCCCCATATATATATACAAAGTACGGTTGCACCAAGAAGTGAGTGAGGGAGCCAGGCAGTCTAGGCAGGGTAGCCAGGGAGGAGGGGTATGGTAAGGGATGGAGGGTAGACAGGGAGGAGGGGTATGGTAAGGAATGGAGGGTAGCCAGGGAGGAGGGGTATGGTAAAGGATGGAGGGTAGCCAGGGAGGAGGGGTATGGTAAGGGATGGAGGGTGAGTGATGTGATGCAACCACACCGTGCCCTACCCAACTACTATACCACCGGGGCATCACGTCTCTGGTCACACCCAACACATGGCACTTTCCTCGTAGTACATGTAATTCAGCACATATCACACACTCCTTTCCTTCTTATAACTTATATTATGATTCTCGTTCCCTACATCCTCCTCTCTCTTTCCCCAAACTTTCACTTTTATCTATCTATCCTGTTTTTTCAAATTATCTTTGCTTACTTTACCCACATTTGGCTTCTACTTCCTCTACCTTAACTTCTCAATCTTTATCTATTTTTTCTAACACTAATAATTATCCCACATCACAACACGATACACAATAAGGCAAAGTAATCACCAATGCCACAAACAAACAGCTTTCAGGAAATTTCTATCATTGTTCGAACTTGACCATCAAAATTAATGCCGTAAATGTATCTGAACCCCTTTCAACTTTTTCCATATTAAGGATATCATGAACTTAGGTACTGTAGGTGTGAGCAGGGTGTGTCTCTAATATAAAGCTTCAACATAATGCGTGGTATAGCGTAATGGTTCACCACAATATTCAACATAACTTTATACAGTTACAATAAAAGTTAGCCAATACAAATTTCTTCAAACAAATAACTTTCTCGTTAGTTTCATGCAAAATATATGAATTAAAAACATCCTTACATAAAATTTCTGTTAATATACAATCCATCAAAACTCCCGTATTAATAAATATGGTTAGAAACAGAAATAAAAACGTAAATTCATTAATGCTTATAAAATTCAGACTTACCACAAAGTGACGATAGAGTCCTGGGCGAACCATCACTGACAGACGAGTTATGAACTGAACCCTTCCCTCCACCAGCCAGCCAGCCCGTCTGTACACCTCACACACACACACACAGATAATTCTTACTCCTCCTCCTCCCACGCACTATACACAAAATACACTTGTCACGCGTAATCTCCAACTAGTGCATTATTATTATTTTTTCATTTCCAGCCAGGTAACCCGCGAGTACTGTACTATCCACAAATGACCGTCAGGCACTTTGGAATCAATGTATTTTTGTGAGGTTTGTTTTGGTTTCTGCTGTGACGTTCAAGTGGGTTTAAGTGAAGTGGCCTGGAGGGATGGACAGTCTTTGGTTATCAATGACGAAACAGCAATAATAACATACCAATAACAAACAAACATCCCATTGCCAGTTTGTTTGTTTGTTTGTTTATCTACGAACGACGCTACACTTGGCACGACCTTCTACATGAACGGGTATTCACTGCTACACCAACATTGAGACTGAGACAAGGTATACCCAACCCAACACACACCGAGAGCATGACAAGTGGGAACTGTGGGCAGGGCAAGGGTGAGGGTTTCAGAGCAAGGAGAGAAAGAAGTGGAGTGCACGTGTGGGAAGGCCGGGACATGGGGAGGAGGAGGTGGGGTAGGAGGAGGAGGAGGAGGAGAGGAAAAGGGACTGGAGATAATGAGAAACGGGAAGGTAGAGGGCGAGGGAAGGTGAAAGAAAGAAGAGGAGAGGAGATAGGGGGGAGTAATGATGGGGGACGGGTGAAGGTAAGGTAAGAGAGAGCGGAATGGGGCAAAGCAGGGAAGGGATAGAATAGGGGTAGTAGGGGTATATAGGGAGGAAGGGTAGTAGGGGTAGAGGGAGGGAGGGAGGGTAGAGTAGGGTAGGGTAGGATAGGGTAAGGCTGGGGTTGTGTTGGGGTAAGGTGGGGGGGATATGTCATCAGCCGTCACCATGTCTGAGGAGGAAGGAGGGATTGGATGGTAGGGGGATGGTAAGGGGGAGTTCTGGCCACCCTTCACTGACGTCACCACCATGACAACACACACTATTTTAAAGAGTATTCACAGAACCGTCCCGACCGACCACAACGCTCAGTCTCTCGTTTCCTGTTAGTGCCCTTACCCACTACCCTTGCCCACTACCCTTACCCACTGCCCTACACACTACCCTTGCCCACTGCCCTACACCCTACCCTAGTCCACTACACTACACCCTACCCTTGATCACAGCACCACACCCTACCCTTGCCCAATCCCCTACACCCTATCTTGCCCAAAGAGTACATAAAAAAATTCTATTACATCCAAAAGCAAACAATTAGTTACGTAATATTATGTTTCCTAATGGTTGGGGTTACGTTCATAACTATATTTAAAGGACCCTATGATGTAGACAGAAAAATGAAGATAGAAAGAGTCCTTCAAATATTGCCACGAAACATCACCTATATGGAATGAACTCGTTTTGCGACATGGTCAGGAGGAATCAAAAGCCTACACTTTTTAAATAAACGATCGCCGGGTCCTTAAGTTGGCTTATGTCACAACTAAAACATCATAAAGTTACGAACATGTTGTCAGCTTCATTTACATATTTCCGATCTCATGGTAGACTGTCAGAAACACCTGCTTTGTTGCCGGGGTATAAAAATATTTATAGCCAGGAAGGAAGGAAGGTTTGTCTGTCGCTGGGTATATGAAGCAATGTGACCCAAACTATGCAATCAGCTGCAATGCCTTTGTGTGTGTGTGTGTGTGTGTGTGTGTGTGTGTGTGTATGTTTTGTCGTTTTTGGTGTTGCTTGTGTGTTATGTTTTGTGTTGAGTGTATTTTTATGTTGCGCGCGCATTTGTATTTTGCTGTGTTTATTTTTTTGGTGTGTGTGCGTGTGTATAATAGTTAGGAAATGATGGTGCGACCTATTTACTTGCCGAATACACACCCTAACTGTTCTTAATGACAACACACACACACACACACACACACACACACACTACTACTACTACTACTCCACTACTCGTATACACACTTATAGGGACCCTGTGATCGTGTTTGAAAAGTGGAGGCTTCTGTTGATTCCTCCTGATCATGTCACGAAACAAAACACGCTCCTTCCATATAGGTCCATGGTGTTTCGTGGCAATATTTGAAGGACTCATATATGTACCTCCAATTTTTTTTACTACATCGCAGGGTCCCTTAATTACACACACACACACACTCTAACTGTTCTTAATGACAACACACACCATTACCCGTATACACTGTTAATTACACATAGGCTGTATTGTACTGTATTATGCTCCACTTACCTTCATTGTCTCTTATGGACGGTAATTACAGGCGACACACTCAATATGTAACTACCGGTAATAATTATACATAAAAAATAATACTGGTAAGATAAAATAGAGAAATTGACACACATATACAGACAGACACACACACACACACAAAGTAGAAATACACACACTGACACAGAAAGAAGAAAGACAGACAGACAGACAGACAAACAGAGACAGACAGAAACACACATACAGAGACAACCATATATACAGACAGACAGAAACACACATACAGAAACAACCACAAATACAGACAGAAAGACACACACAGAAAGAAGACGGAAGACAGACACACAAACACACATAACGTACCTGTAGAGCGTGTTGTCTGTCCTTATAGAAGATGAGTGCTCTGCCTTGCAACACGGCCCACACTGCCTTCCAAGACCGGTCACCAGCTTTCTGTTCACGCACCACCAAAACAAACAATCATTACAACAAAATATAATAATAACAATGGAAGTACAGCCTTTATAAATACAGCTATCAGGTCATTATGTAGACATCTTTTTATTATGTGTATTACTAAACTTTTTAATTCGATAACAGAAAACATAAACAAAGGAAATACAATCTTTAAAATTACAACTATTACGTCATTTTAAACATAGTTTCAAAACAAATTAAGTAAATATTTCTTTATCAGAAAAAAACATAAAACACAAAGGAAATACAACCAAACTAAGAGGTCATTTTAAATCACATACTTCTATTATGTATAACGAAACCAATTTTTAAAAAAATAAAAAAATAACAAATATAATAAGCAATGAAAATACGATCCTTGGAAATACAGTTATCAGGCCATTATAATTATACACATCCTGTCATTATGTTTCACTACGCAATTTAATACATGTTTTGTGTCTTTTCTTCATACAGCTTACACCAATTTTTTTATTCGTATACTTAACTCTTCATATTCTATACTTGTTATTGGTTGCACTTTTGTGAGTGTGTGTGTTTTTGTTTTTGTTTTTTTTACTTTCTATTCTTTCTTTAATTCCAAAACTAATGTACAGTTTATCTACACTTACATTTACTCTTCTTTCTATTATGCAAACATCAACAAAAACATATCTTCTTGTTGCCATATTAAGCAATCTATAACTCCCCCCCCCCTCCCCCAAACCTCATTGTGTAATCCGGAAACCGTCGTATTTCCGATAGTCTTAACAACAATCATATAAGTGGCGTGAGACCAGACTGTGGTATATCTTCACTTGGTAAAATAACATTGTTGTTGTTATGAAGAAATAAATACAACACGGATAATAATTAACAGTTTCAGTACCAATCGTCTAATGTGTATGTGTAATAATAATAATAATAATAATAAATGTGGTATGTGTAATAATAATAATAATAATAAATGTGATATGTGTAATAATAATAATAAATGTGGTATGTGTAATAATAATAATAATAATAATAATAAATGTGGTATGTATAATAATAATAATAATCATCAGTGTATAATAATAATAATAATAATAATAATAACAATAACAATAATAATCTGTGTATGTGTATGTGTGAAGAAACTGGTGTTAAAGTAGTATGAGAATTTACAGTATAAGACAACAGTCACTCCTCGTGTTTATGTCTCGTCCTTTCTGTCCTACTATAGTCTGACGTCACCACACACACACACACACACACACACACACTCAAGAGATATACGGAAACTAATATATAAACAATGGGGTAACCTTCATAATACGCATACACACAACTTTTCTCACGTACACAATGACCCTCCAAACACACACACACACAAACATATATAAACACACATCATGAAGCAAGGGTTAACTCGTATACATACACAACATGATGCAATGTAACACTATACTGGCCTCATGTATAACTCTCATTCACACTCTTTTAATATGTATGATATAAACCAAGCACACATATATATGCTACAGGTCTACACTATACACACATATGGGCAAAACACATACACGTACACACACACATGCAACTAATGTCCAATTAATGACATAACAGTTTCACAATTTTGTTTTCTTTACCTTACTCAAACACAAATGGATGCTATAAACACACACACACATTCTCTCTCTCTCTCTCTCTCTCTCTCTCTCTCTCTCTCTCTCTCTCTCTCTCTCTCTCTCTCTCTCGACCTAAATTCACCAAAGTTACTGAGGTTGGTAATAATCCGCGACTGGGGATAATTCTCACGTCCAAATTTTGAAGGGGGTAATACACTTTAGGTATCAATATTGGAGTGCCTTGATTCCTCCAAAGTGTACCGGGAAACAACACCAGATTAACAAAACTAACGGTGTTCTGTTGCTTGGACTAGTTTGGATGAATGCAGCAGAGAGAGTCAGACTACCTACTGTAATAATTTAGGTTCATTGTTTTTTTTATACGTTTTCTTTCCACATGTTCATAAATAAGTAACTAAATGTGTACACAATTTATATACTTTTACATAAAAATACACACACACAAACAAACAAAAATGCAACCCCCCCCATATTCAAACAAACACATACAAAAATGCACACACAAATGCAAAAACACACACATAAAATGCAAACACACACACACACACACATCAAATCAGTAGAAGTAGGTAAACAAGAAGTAGCCCTAATTTCCAACACACATGGGAGGCATATATCACCATTACACACCATTACTGGGAACTGAGATGGAAATGTTACAGGTCACAGGCTTCATAATAAATAACTCTCTCACATCAGCTGTACACTCGTCCACACTAATTCATATCACACACACCAGAATTTAGAACACCATCATCACCACTATTATATTACCTTAATTAACCATCACGTCATATACCATCATCATACCGTAAGCATAACTATACTTTGATTATCACTATGACCACTACCATACCATACCATAAAGACCACTATACCTACAACACCATTATACCATTACCACTGTATTATAAACCATATACACCACTACACTTAAAACACCATCACCACTACCACCACAATATACACCATAAGCACCACTATACCAACAACACCATTATCCCCATCTCGCTATACACTATTACAAAAGCAGTTCTTGATACAAAGCAAAATTGGAAACCTGACAACAGACTGACGAGCATGGATGCATGGATGGATGGATACGTTTACAATAAAGAAAGAAGGATGAATGTAATGAAGAAAGAAGGATGAATGTAATGAAGAAAGAAGGATGAATGTAATGAAGAAATGAGACAAGGATGAATAGGTGCAATAAAGAAGGATGCGTACAATGAAGAAAGAAGGATAAATGCAATGAAGAAAGAAGGACGAGTACAATGAAAAAAAAAAGAAGGATGAATGCAATGAAGAAAGTTGACAAAGATGGATGGGGTAACAATGCAGGTGAGGTGTGAAAGATGAATGAATGAATGAATGAATGAATGAATGAATGGGTGAGTGAGTGAGTGAGTGTTGCAGTTTTACGACCCCCATCCCTCCTCCAACAGTAGCGGCAACAACAACGGGTGACAAACGGGAGGGGGAGGGGAAGGGGAAAGGAGGGGGTAAGGGGAGGGGTCATGCTCTGATAGCCTCACGCCCTCCCGCAATAATTACACCCACACACCAACTTCTCCTCACTTTTAGAAACTCCCGCATTCCGGCCCGCCACCCCAGCATGCAGCACGCCCCCCCCCCCCCCCCACTCCATCATCCATCTCTCTCTCTAATTCTGGAGTATTTGTCCCACATTCCTCAAGATACGTGAGTGCGTGAGGTAGTGAGGGAGACGTAAGAGAGAGTGAGAGAGACGTGATAGAGTGAGAGAGACGTGATAGAGTGAGAGAGACGTGATAGAGTGAGGGAGACGTGAGAGAGAGTGAGACGAGTGAGTGAGAGAGACGTGAGATAGTGAGACGAGAGAGTGATAGGGACGTGATAGAGTGAGAGGGACGTGATAGAGTGAGAGGGACGTGATAGAGTGAGAGGGACGTGATAGAGTGAGAGGGACGTGATAGAGTGAGAGGGACGTGAGAGTGAGAGAGACGTGAGAGTGAGGGAGACATGAGTGATAGTGAGGGAGACATGAGTGATAGTGAGGGAGACATGAGTGATAGTGAGGGAGACATGAGTGATAGTGACAGAGACGTGAGAGTGAGGGAGACTAGGGTTTATTTAGAGTGCGAATAGAAAAAAGATCTTCCACCATAACCACCACCACCCATAACAAAACCAGTACTACCCTAACCATCACCATATACCACTATCAACATCATCATCCTCACCACAGCTACCCCAACCATCACTACTAGCCTAACCATTACAACCACGATATACCACTATAACACGATATACCACTAGCACGATATACCACTAGCACGATATACCACTACAACCATTACCACAACTACCACCAACATTAAGCGTTGCTATCCCAATGCAACGCGAAAATTTACTCCACTCTACATGAATGAACCCAAAACATGCAATACTACTATATTTAGAAGATTTCATTCATATCACACAACTGCAACACACACACACACACACACACACACAGTCCAAGGGTTAAGAAGCTACACATAACGACCAGCTGCAGTAGATCAGTTGATGAAAGTGGAGGGCAATGATCCCCAAGAGCATGCACAGTCACGGTGTTGACATGCAAGATAGCTGCACTTCTCACACGACGCCCTCCATCACACACACACATACACAACCCACCACACTCCATCACACACACAACCCACCACAACCCATCACACTCAAGGCTCACATTCCTGTAGTTGAACCCAAAGGACGTACAGTAAGAGGGTCTATTATCTGTGGTCGGCGAATTGAAGGACTACTGATATCTCCTAACTATGCTACAAAACTAATCCCCCCACAACTCCAGTCCATGCCTACCCAGTGACTCTTTGGCCTACCCAGTACCCTTTTTAGTCTACCCAGTACCCCTTTAGCATACCCAATACCTTTTTAGTCTACCCAGTACCCTTTTAGCACACCCAGTACTCACCTTGCCGTCTACCATGGTGAGCTTGACGTTGAGGGCACCTTGTCTGAGGATAGCGGACTGGAGGGAGGCTGGGGAGGGCAGGTCCGATACACAGAGGGGGCCGCCAGGGGTGACAGGGGTGGTGGTGGACAGGAGGTTGTTGTTGTTGTTGTTATTGTTGTTGTTGTTGTTGCTCACCACGCCCTCCACCACTGTGCCCACCTCACTACGCACGCCTCGCAGTCCGCTGGAAGGAGAGAAACAAACATGTGTGTAAATTTTTAGAGTATATTAGTTAGATGAGTAAAGAAATAAAATAACAGCTTATACACTGGAAGGTATCAAGTTATAACATAAGTAATAATATAAACAATGTACCACTGGTATCTATTATAGGAGGGACAAAAATATACCGCCCCCCTTCAGGAACCCAACTAAGGAACAACTACGAAAAAATACAACATCCAGGGTATTCACGAAGGCGGAAGTACAGTATGAAGTTTCAACAACATATTGTACACATGTGCTGACCAACACGGTGTCACCCCCTTCAACCCACAAAAAAAAAAAAAAAAAAAAAACTAACTAACATACCCCTAACAACTCATTTCCAGGCAACTTATTTCATCCCATACAGTTTATAAAAGTTAAAGACCCTGTGAACGTGTATGTAAACTGGAGGCTTCTGATTCCTTCTGACTCTATACCACGATAACATGCTCCTTCCATATAGGTGGTGTTTCGGGGTAGTATTTGAAGGAATCGTTTACTTCCAATTTTCTGACTACATCACAGGGTCCCTTAAGTGTTGGTAAAACTGGAGCAATTAATTCCTCCAAACTATTCCAAGCAACAGGATACCATTATTTTTGTTGATACGGTGCTGTTTCCTGGCATACTTTGGAGGAATCATTCACCTTCTCCTGTACCATTTATAAGTGCTGGCAACTGTACATACTATCCCTTTAATAATCTTATCGGGTAATGACTGATGATGGAGACTCACCTGTGCGTCACACTACACAAATAACAATTAATCCTTCCTTAATAATAACGTGTAATAACAATGTCGCTTCCAGGAACTATAAACCCATTCTATGTACAGTTAACTACAGAACACACACACACACACACACACACATACACATACAGACACATTCTCTCTTTCTCGCAGACCGTAACGCATTCACAGCCTCTCAAGTGCCTTCACACACACACACACACACACACACACACACACACACACACACACACACATTCCTTAGCTAGCAGAATGAAGCCGGATCCAGCCTTGTAGTTCAATGGACACACACAATTCATTCACTTCAACTCCTACTATTATTATTAGTAGTATTATCATTAACTGAACCTCTTGACGGCTACTGAATACACCAAATTTTGCTACAAAACAGATCCCATATTATAAAACATTGAGGTGATTTGTGTCCTGGCATAGTTTGCAGGAATCAGTAGCCCTCAAATTTCCCATAATCGGTGCTTTGTTTCTTTCATTCTTTTTCTATATTAAGGGACCCTGTGATGTATTCAGAAAATTGGAGGTGAGAGAGTCCTTCAAATATTGCCACGAAACACTACCTATATGGAAAGAGCGTGTTTTGTGGCATAGTCAGGAGGAATCAGAAGCCTCCAATTACCATACACAATCACAGGGTCCTTCATGAATCTTCTCGCAATTTGTTTCACTAAAATTATTCGTACAGTAAGTAGATTTACATAGTTGTTTTGAAATTCCACGCATGGCATCCGAACTATTGTCCAAAACTGTACGTACGTGATGATAGACCCTCTGCCCTCCTTACCTCAAACAAACACACACACACAAACATGCATGCTCACAACAATACACACACACACAACACATCATCAACACACACACATACATGCAACATATCACACATACACACAAAACCTCATCAACACATACACACACACACATCACATATACACACAAAACCTCAAGACACACATGCAACACATCACATACACACAAAACCTCATCAACATCTACACACACACACACACAAACACACACACACTCTTGTTCCTTGTCTTACTTGCCCATTCATCCTCAAGTACCATTCATTCATAAGCCTGGCAGTGTAACCAACCAACCCACATAGTGACGCAACACACCATAATAACCTAACCTTACAATACAACAACATTTTAACACATTATCACACACTATAATCACCGTAATGCATCAAACTATACATTCACATATTAATATATTCACACATAACAATAACAATCTTCCCACACAATACAACAATATTTTAATACATTCTCACACACTATAATCACCGTAATGCATCAAACTATACAATCACATTTTTAACACATTCTCAACTCATTATATTAACAATCTCAGCTTGAAATACAATCACATTTTAATACATTCTCATCCACTTCAATGACAATCTCGCCTCACAGTACAATCACATTTTAATATAATTGTTCTCACACACTATAATCACCCCAATGCATTAACCAATTAAGAGTACAATGCCTGCTAATGAGAGAGAGAGAGAGAGAGAGAGAGAGAGAGAGAGAGAGAGAGAGAGAGAGAGAGAGAGAGAGAGAGAGAGAGAGAGAGAGAGAGAGAGAGAGAGAGAGAGAGAGAGAGACCTTGTTTACCAGTGACGTCATACATTCAGTGGTGCGTGTATAAAAATTGGAGGCTTCTGATTCATTCTGACTGTATCATGGAATAATTTAACTAAGTACGAATTGATGCTAAAAGTCTATCAGTGAAATAATAATAATAATGACAAAGTGTGCAAACCTTGATCTGACCTTGCCGAAATAGATTCTAGGTTGGACGATAATGGACAGAAGAACGATGAAAAATTGGTGTTGTTATGACAGAACATTATTAGATTAAGGTTTCGTTATTATTCATTAATTGGCAAAAATAATCGTTCAAACACTGTATTATCATCATCTTTGTCACGGAGTAGTCTAACAGATTTACAAGTACTTAAATAGGTGTCTTGATATGGATCCACACTCACCTACAAATTCCTATATTTTAACTCAACGAGAATTATCTAAAGAAATGTCATAGTATACGTCAACATCATTCACATGGATCAGTTTTCTATTTTGATGTCTGAGAGCACGTGTCCTTTATATTGAGGGGTGTCTCATATAATTAACAACAGATATATATATATAATGGTGATAAATTATTACTTGGGCTGGTATGGTTGTGAGAGAACGGGATTAATATGAGTAATAATAATAACAGTAAGGATAGATAAAGGGAGGGGTAATGAAAGAGGGGAAGTAAAGATTTACATTAAGGGTCCCTATAATGTAGTCAGAAAATGGGATATAAATGACTCCTTCAAATATTACCACGAAACAACACAACCACCACCACCTATATAGATGTTTGGTATTACTACCTCGTGATATACAGTATTATAATGACGTAATGGTTCGAAAATAAGAAAAAAAAGAGGGGCGAATGAAAGACCCATAAAATTCTAGTGAAAATAGAAAAAAATCGTAATGAGATGAAAACTCGAAGATAAAATAAAACTAATGGATGGCTACTGATTCCTCCAAAGTATACCAGGAGACAGACGACCTTCAATGTTACTAATGAGGGATCGATCTATTTGGTGGCATAGTTTGGAGGAATCAAGAGACCTGCAAATTCACCAACAAGAGAATTATTTTCCCTATAAAAATAATGAATGGAGTTGGGTATAAGGAAGAGGGAAGTTGTTGTGGTGGGAGGAGGGAGGGGGGTAGTATAGAGCAGGAAAAACGGGAAGGGGAAAGTGGAGAGAGGAATGGAGAGTATAGGATAGGGGGAGGTGGAAAGAAAGTTAGAGGAAATGAGAGAGGGGAGGAGAGAGGAAAGGAATGGAGAAAGGGGAAGAAATGAGAGATAGAGATAGAGAGAGATTAAAGTGGAAAGAGGAGAGTAGAGAGGAAATGAGAGGGGTAAAATGATCAGAGAGGAAAAGAGAGAACGGAGGGGGAAAAGAGGAGGCAGGAAATGAGAGGAAATTGGGCAGCAAAGGACGGAAGAGGTGGAAGCCGAGTAAAGGAATGATACCCTATAACATTATACCCAGGAATTGTTTGCGACTACTACTACTACTAACAATAATAATAATAATAACAATAATAGCTACAAAACAAACCCCTAAACACATCTATATTGAAGTAATTTGTTTCATGGTACAACTTTCAGGAATCAGTATAGCTCTACAATTCGCTAACAGCAGATGTCCTTTTAAAGACGAGATAATTTCAAAATATACAAACTGAATGAGAAGGGAGGATGATAAAGGTCACACACACACACAACGTTCGGAATGAGAGATGGATGAATTGGAAACAGATAAACATGGAAGAATGGAGGAAGTAGAGAAAGAAAGATATGAGGAAACAGAGATGAAAAAGAAAGATATGAAGAAACAAGAGATGAGAAAGAAATATATGAAGAAACAAGAGATGAAAGAAATATGAGGAAAACAGAGATGAGAAAGAAAGATATTAGGAAACAGAGATAAGAAATTACACAGGCACACAAATAGATGAGAAAGAAAGATATGAGGAAACAGAGAGATAAGAAATTACACACACACACAAATGACAGGAAAATGAAACCTGACACAAAACATACATGACGGATGTTACCGGGTCAACACTGATGTCAGATTGTGTGAGTGTAATAAAGTAACAGTCAAATTTTATACGACATTATTGAAGGGAAGTGAGAAGGTACAACAGAAACTCCTTGATGATGTTATTACAGAGATAGACAGTTTGAATGATTGAGGATGGAAGAAGACTCATTGAGGATGACTGGTAGACTGAGTAATATTAGGCACCGCAACAGCGAGGTCATACGGCGCCAGAGCAAGAAAGTGACTGAGGGGTGGGATAGCAACTGACTGAGGATGAAGGCAGACCACCCTTGGCCTGCAAGTTCCTCTAAATACAATATTGACTGTAAAAGAGCGGCGGGACAGAAAACACGATGGAACCAAAAGAAGGAAAGGAGGTACAGTTGAAGGGGCACCAAAACTCCCCATACGGAACTTAAAACAACAACAACAAAACAAATCGCAACTTTGCAACAGAAGCGTTTTCCTCAGTATGAAATATCGTCTGGAGCAAGTCACCAAGAACAGCCAAAGTCGTCAGGGTTAAACCATAGCCCTGAAGGTGGGAAGGCGTGTGTGGTGGGGGGGAGAGGAGGAAGGAGTTGGGGGGAATGGGGGGAAGGAAGGAATTGGGATGGGAAGGGAAGGGAAGGGAAGGGGTGGAAAGGCGTGTGGGGGGGGGGGAGGAGATGGGATGGGATGGGATGGGAAGGGAAGGGAGGGGTCACGGAAGCAGAGCAACAAGAACCCCCATATTAACCAACCCAAACATCGCTGCTCATCTCCACTTTGACCTGTGTTACTGGGGCACGCAAGGTCACACACACACACACAGACAGACAGACAGACAGACAGACAGACAGACAGACAGACAGACAGACAGACAGACAGACAGACAGACAGAGAGAGAGAGAGAGAGAGAGAGAGAGAGAGAGAGAGAGAGAGAGAGAGAGAGAGAGAGAGAGAGAATCCTTTCGTGCGTAAAGATAATCACATAAGGAGAGGCAAGATGCTTATCACACCACGCTACAGATCCAAATCTAAATGGCCAGGGCATCTTATTGAAACACGGGCCTTAATACATTCCTCGCCTACTTTACAACACCAATAACATACTTAAGGAATTCTAGTGAGCCGACAACCAATCTACAACATCTCAAGAATATGTGTGTGCGTGTGTGTGTGCCGGAGAGGGTGTGTGTAAGTGTATGTGTGCGTGTGCGTCTACTCACCCAGGTATGAAAAATAACACTTCTACAATTTCCTAACTTGTAGAGGATAATAATAACAAATATTTACTCACCTGGGTATGAAAAATACTACTACTAATTTTTCCTGACAGTTGAAAATGTCGATAATAACAAATGCTTACCCACCCAGGTATGAAAAATAATACTCTTACATTTTCCTAACTTGAAGATGACGATAATAACAAATATTTTTTACTCTTCTAAATTACCCTGATAGTTGAAAATGATGATGATTACAAATATTTACTCAGCAGGGTATGAAAAATAACACTACTACATTTTACCACCTGCCTTTGCGATGATACAATAATAAATGTTTTACTCACCTCCTGTCGTCGTTGTCTGAGTCGAGGTCGGAGTCGGTGTACAAACGGTCGCCTGAGGTGGCCTTGAGGTACGACACTCGCCTCACCAGTCGCTCACCCTCCTCACCTGGCAAACCAAAACAATACAAACAATGGTTAGTTTTTTTCCGTTAGTATACAAAGGACAGCATCTAAATTCTAAGTTTTTTTCCGTTAGTATACAAAGGACAACATCATAAATAAGGACATTAAAATAATATATCTGATGCCATTTAATGTATCAGTTAGTACAAGGAACACGAAAAGTGGACATTAAAAATAAATTAAATTGTATCACTTAATTTTGCTGTTGTAAGGGACATCATCATTATTAGAACATTATAGTAAACTAAATGACACCATTTTAATTTTGTTATTATAATAAAGAAAACAGGTACCACTAAATTTATCCTTTATTTTAAGGAACATAAAAAAAGGACATTATAACCAAATAACTAAGAACTATTGAAGAAGGAAGTTGGCAGACCACAAACTACCTCCAGAGCTAATCCCAAAAACCCCAAAACGGTCCCTTCTCCCCACAAACTCGTCAAAATCCTGTATGCATATCGACTACATGAACAATCCACGTTAATCTGCAGAACTAATAAATAAATATGTACCCAAGCATCTTCTATCAGTCAGACAAAAACAATGATCACCTTCCAGTAGTAGAAACCCTAAGACAACAAAATTATAGGTTCTCCCATCTTTATTCTTTCGTCACCCTTCTTTCTCCTTACTCATTTCTCCTCTCTTCTCCCTTCCTTCCCGTCTTCTTGGCTACACTCTCACCTCGCCTCACCTCACCTCACCTCGACCCTCCTCGCCTCACACACACACACACACTCATACATATGCAAACCGCGGCACATAAAAAACACACCACTTACGGGTTATCAGCGAGAAGATTGGTACTCCTACTTCCTAAAGCGAATAGTGTGTGGAGATTATTGCTATTTATTTACGCTGCCAAAACAAGAGTCACCGCAAACGCAGTCTCGGTATTTGTGTATTTAGCTTTGAGGTGTCAAGGCGGCTGTGGTCTAACAAATCGCTGAAGAAACAAACCGACTGCTGCATGAGGGTCTTATTCGTATATAGTCGTTCAGGCTGGGATTACAGACACCAAAACAAAAACATAAGGTGGAATAGCGGCGTGTATAGTTTGTGTCACTTTTTTTCAGTTTCCACAGCCTATCGATAATCCAGTAAAGATACAAACTTATGAGAATATAATTGAGTATAATTTTAGTCCCTCGGTTTTTGACTAGAACTATACCTTTTAAACAGTGCTGCGTCGAGCACTGCCATTATACCTGTTAAAACCTTTACACATGCAGCGCTCGGCCTCGGGTAGATTAAAGTTCAGTCAGTGGTGAGTATTTCTTTTTCAATATCCAAAATATTTTCATGACCGTAAGCTCCCCGACCATTATTCTCCCGGGTTGTTGGCAAGTACAGTTGGACACATGAATTCGGTGTACAGCCCAGGTGGAAGACGCTCAGCTCCTCCCAGTAGGCTATGTAATTCCTCAGCGACAGATAAGATATACCAGAGGCAGAGACTATGATGTGGGATGGCGACAATAAACAAAATATCGGACAACAATTACTGGTTATACTGGAGAGGGACAAGATTCTTCCACCTGGACTGTACCACCAATTCCTGTATCCAACTGTACATACATAACCCGCTATACCCCGTACCCTCTGGAGTATACCCGCCTATACCCGGGGCATCAGGGTGTGGGTGGGGCACGACAACAGACACGGAGGAAGGAAGTTGATGAGGGGCGGGGTCAGGGCGGAGGGGCACAGGCAAGGGTGGGAACCGAGGCAAGGGCAAGGGTGAACACAGGGCTAAATGGAGGGAAAAGGCAAGGGTGGGAACAAGGGCAAGGGCAAGGGTGAACACAGGGCCAACTGGAAGGAAGAGAGGCAAGGGTGGGAACAAGGGCAAGGGCGAGAACAGGGCCAAATGGATGGAAAGAGAGGCATGATTTTGAACCGAGTTATGGCATGAGAGGAAACAGGAGGTAAATGCAGGGGAAATATAATAGAAAGAATGTAAGGCCGGAACATAAAAATAAATACAAATCGGCAGAGGCCAGCAGAGTTGAAAAAGTAACAGGTATGGGATAGTTTGGGCAAAGATTGATACAAAGACACTAACTATAATAGGCGGATGCGTCATGGATAAAACAAAAACCACCACCACCACAAAGAAAGCAATCAATGCAACCCCCCTACCACACGATAATCCCACACAATAAAAATAACAACAACAATAACAAAAAGGTCAAATACAAGACGGAAGTATATTAGATGCATGACCCACACTTCCCTAACTTATAATAGACAGCTCATACTTCACTCCCTTCATAGACAGCTCACACTTCCCTCCCTTCATAGACAGCTCACACTTCCCTCCCTCTCTAAGAAAACAATTCACACTTCCCTCCTTTCCTCCCTCCCTTAAGAAACAGTTCACACTTTCCACCCTCCCTCCCTCCTTCCCTTATTCTCTCCTTCCCTCAAGAAACACAATCGACCTTTGCAGACGCTGGAGGGCACGACTGACAAGATGAAAACTGGAGGGGCGATAAAAATAATTGACGAGGTGAACATTGGGTTGGTGGCAAGAAACAGATGGCCCCGAGTGTGTGTGTGTGTGTGTGTGTGTGTGTGTGTGTGTGTGTGTGTGTGTGTGTGTGTGTGTGTGTGTGTGTGTGTGTGTGTGTGTGTGTGTGTGTGTGTGTGTGTACAGAATGTTAGTCAGTGTGTGTGTGTGTGTGTGTGTGTGTGTGTGTGTGTGTGTGTGTGTGTGTTGACCTCAATGACAACTTACTGTGTCGAGTTAATAGATGCAGCATCAACCTCAACGTGACACCAATTGACACTTACAACTCATGAATCACTTTATACATCACCTCCAATTCTCTATCACATGAATACTTCCTATCATTACACACAACCCGATCATCACATTATACTCAGCTCCAGTTTTCAGTCACGTGAAGGCTTACTATTATTATCCGAGTGACATTTACAGAGCACTGATAAATGACTTTGATGCTGCCGGCGAACTGGAAATGACAAGCAAAAATATGAACAATTTTTATATGTACCACAAAACAGTAACTTTATTGAACGGTCATTAACTCCTTACTGAAGAACGGTTGTCTTTGAGTCCCAGTATACGGTTTCTCTTGTCAGTCAAAAAAAAATAAATAATAAGGAGTGGGAAGGAGGAGTAAGAGGGAGGGAGGGAAGAGTGAAGGGAGTGAGGGAAGAGTGAAAGGGAGGGAGGGGAGAGTGAGAGAGAGGGAAGGAGGAGTAAGAGGGAGGGAGGGATGAGTAAAAGGGAGGGAGGGATGAGTAAGAGGGAGGGAGGGAAGGAGGAGTAAGAGGGAGAGATGAGTGAGAGGGAGGGAGGAGGGAGGGAGGGATGAGTGAGTGAGAGGGAGGGAGGGAGTGGACGGACACACCTGGTTCACGGAGGGGCAGGTGTTATTAATAAGGGCGGGGTCAGGTTATCTTAGTTCCATCTGGGGCATCCTTACGGTACAATAGCCTGTATACTGGGGTCTCTCTATCTATCTATCTATCTATCTCTCTGTCTATCTATCTATCTATCTATCTATCTCTCTCTCTCTGCGTCTTGATCTGTCTTCTTATATACATACATACATACATATATAAGGTTTATTACTGTACTTGGACCATCAACAAACGATTAGTAAGTCAAACAAAATATTGAGAGATTAAATTACTCTTCCGGGGATTTATACTTTATTCTTATTATTGATATATTTTTGTTTTTGTTGCAACATTTCTGTTCCTATTTTGTCAATCATTGTTATCGCTTCATTCCTTTTGCATCTTATTATCTTTAACAATATTTTCTTTCTCTTACATCCATTTTCGGGTCCACCATTTGAGTGTGTGTGTGTGTGTGTGTGTGTGTGTGTGTGTGTGTGTGTGAGCGAGTGCACATGCGCGACCGCCAGGCTGTATAGGTGTGTATGATTAAGTGAGCCTGCAAGCACAACACCCCAGGCACTGACTCAGCTCTGTGTGTGTGTGTGTGTGTGTGTGTGTGTGTGACTCAACAGTGGTACAGTGATGTCATCGAGGGAACCGGAGAACACGTCGTATATAACACGTTTTGAAATGCTACCCATCTGTCTGACCTAACACGACCAATTTTTTTTTCTCTTTCATTTTTTTACCAATAATATGCGATTCCCAACATTTTTTTTCCCTTTCAAAAATAAAAAAATAAATGCAACGTACAAAATTATTCTCGGGACACTCTACATTCCGTCTGGCGTTAGTTAAAGTCCAGAATAAAAAAAATTACTTAATAGTTTGTTGAAACTGCTTTTGCATTTCGATTCCAAGAGTGTTTTCCTAGTGGTGGTCAGAGGAAAAATTATGCATATACTGTCAATACGAGCGTAAAAATCATAAATGTAAAAACATCGTGAAACAAAAGTGATAAATTAAAATAGATGAAGGAAGAGATGTCTGTAGAGAGGAGGTCAACACACACTGATTTAATATGACCAAAGTATGTGATCTCGTGACCGAAGCATGTGACACAGTGACCTGGTAGCCTGAAGACAAACTGTGCCTCACCTCACCTCACCTCACCTCACCTCCCGTCCACACCCTTGTTATTACATCTAATCATCAGTACCGCTTCTCCTCCTCTTCTTCCCGCAGCCTGGCGACCTCAGCTTCCTCTCTCCTCCTGTCTCCTCTTTCTCTCTCTCTCTCCTTCTCCTGTCATCTCTTCGTCTCTCTCTCTCTCTCTCTCTTTCCTCATCTCTCCTTCTCCTGTCACCTCTTCATCTTTCTCCTTCTCCTAACACCCTTTCATCTCTCTCCTTCTCCTCTTTCCTTCTATTCCTCTCCCTCTCCTCTGTCCTCCTCTTCTCTCTCTCCATTTCCTTCTCCTCCTCCTCTCTCTTCTCTCTCCTTCTCCTCCTAATTTTCTAATCCATTGTAATGACCTTTCTCTCCCTTCCCTCCTCTTTATCCTTCTCTGTCTTCCTCCCCTTCTCTTACTTTACTCTTCTTTCTCAATCATAATCCTTCGTTCGTTTCCTTCCCTCCTCATCCCCATTTTCTTCCAGTTTCTCCTTCATTCTTCCTCCGTCACGCCGCCCACCACTTTACCTTCCTTCATCCTCCCACAATTTCATCTTCCTCAACCACCAACTGTTCTCTCATTGCTGCTTCCATTCTTTCTTCCGAACTCTCTCTCCTTTTTTCCCCTATTTATTTCCCATTGTTGTTATTACTCAATACTTATCGCCTTCCATCCCAGTTTTACAGTTTGTTTCTTTTCCATCTTTCTTTCGCTTTCTCTATTTGTCTGGACCTTTTCTATTCCTCATTTACCTTTCTCTCTCTCTCTCTCTCTGCAATACCATACACAACCAAAACTACCCCCCCCCTCCTCTTCCGTCAGTGGACCAGACAGGAAGGCAGACAAAGATATAATTATCAAGGAGGCCGTCAGTGTTCTTGATAGGCAGGTAAGAAGTTCAAGCAGAAAGGCAGAGCGAGGCAGACAGACAGACAGGCCCACACACACACACAAATCAGAAATAGAAAGAGAATGCAAAAAGGACAAGCAGTAAGTAAAATGTGTGAAGGAAGGCATGTAAGCACTATACTGTAAAAAAAGACATCTGCTTAAAATGACACCAATATAACGTGACGTGCAAAAATAAACAGACGAAAATGGAGAGAAACCAAAATGACAGACGCAAAGACCAAGACAGACAGAAGAAATGAGAAAAGCACAGACATTAGACAGTCAGACACTCACGCACGCATAGACCCATGGAGTTAGACTAGGTATTGTAGCTCCATGCATAGACCACCGGCCCCGTAAAAACTGTGAACTGTGCACAAAGGGGGTTAGAAAAAGTTATGCGAGGTGCCAGCCGGTGGTGCGAAGATGTGGTGGTGGTTGTGGTAGAGTTGGTGGTAGTGGTGGTGGAGTTGATGTATGTGGTAGGGGTAGTTGTGGTGGTGATAGTGGTGATAGTGGCGGGCGTTATAAATTATGGTAGTGTTAAGGAGGAAAAGGAATAAGAGTATTATATGATGGTTATGGTAGAGGACAAGAACAATCACTTTTCAATTACTCCAAAGCAGAGTTACTCATCCAAATGTTCCTCTCCACGTCAGAAAGGTAAACAACAATCCGTACATATTTTGCATAAATCAACATGTATGAGTAGGTAGGCCTATTTCCCCGCAAGTACGGTATGTATGTCTGCAAGCATGCATGTATTCATTTTTGCATAATTGCATTTTTACGTGTAAATACCGGTATGTATTTTAACAACGAATGTAGTAAATGTAATGAAGTAATATAATACAGTCGCGGTCAATAATAATTATAATAATCCACATATGGGTATCTCATATAATTTGCCGTTGAAAGTAGTTTGTAGTTTGTAGCAGTCAGTACAGACCTTATATGAACGACTGTGTGTAAGTTGTTTTATCTGGGTACCAGTTTTAACCTCCCATGAAATTATATAACGATAATATTTAATGAACGTTACTAATGAACCTACATTTCGTTTCCCAGTAAGGATTGAGGCATGAAATCACTCGACCTGTCTCTTTTCCCAGGATGGAAGAAGGCAATAAATTTATCCTCCTTTTCGTTTCCCAAGATGGACTCCCAATATTAAATTCAATCCTGTTTCTTTTCTCTCCAAGCACCAGGAGATATCGAGCTACAGGTACGAAAATGAGCCGTGTTATTTTTGCCAGGTATGGACTTCGATGTGGTGATGGTGGTGGTGGTGGTGGTAGTGGTGATGGTGGTGGTGGTGAGGGTGGTAGTAGTAGCGATGGTGTGTGTGTGTGTGCTTTCACTCTCCACGGGCGGTGTTTCTCTGGCTGTCACTGTCTCATTTATACTTACACTTTCTACACCGCCTGGGAAGATCTCACTCACTGCCTTCTGTCACTCTCCAGCCACTCTGCCATTCATTGCTATGTGAGTCATCCATTTTACTCGTCATCCCTCATTCACGTCACTCGTCATCTAATCGTCTTTCCCTCCAATACATGTCATTTGGACTCGTCATTCGTTTTTCAACTCGCATTAGTCATACAACGAGTAACTTTGGTGTAAATAAAAACACAAATTTTCTTCCACATATCAGTCTTCAATGTCAATGATATTTTTCATCTACTCATTTCATCCATGTTTATCTTTTCCTTTATAATTGAAAATAACATTTGGTGAAAATATTCTATACAAATTTTGTCTTTCCATTTATCAACAAGTCACTCAATCTTGCAGTTTCCTCTACACCCTCAAAAGCAAAATTAATAAACTAAGTAGTAACTAATTTTCTCATCACTCTTTATCAGTAAAATTTTCACCTTTCCATTAAAGAGTCAATGACATACAGTACAGGTCTTCAACAACATATTCCTTCCTTCCTTTCTTATACAGTCACATTTTCCTTCATCGCTTACCTTCCCTCTTTTCGTATCTCCTTTACCGACAATATAATTTTATGTACGACTCGAATTGTTGTGTTGCCTTTGTTTCCAGTCACTGTATCATATCAATCAATCAATCGGTCTCTTAAATTATCTTTCACACAATCACACATCTATCTCTCTTTTATTGGGGTAACCTTTCCACTTCACTTTCCTTTCCACTTCCATTATTTCCCCATTTTTGGACACTTCTTCATCCTCCTCTTTCCTTAATTCATCACTTTCCATTCCACTTTTTCTTCCACTTTCTCCACCCCTCGCGGCTACTCCACCAA
The DNA here is from genome assembly GCA_034508575.1 of Petrolisthes manimaculis. NCBI lineage: Eukaryota > Metazoa > Arthropoda > Malacostraca > Decapoda > Porcellanidae > Petrolisthes > Petrolisthes manimaculis. Next base: position 31,958 of record JAWZYT010003544.1, on the reverse strand, counting down.
CACCACACACCACCTTCTGTCTTCACCATCACCTAATTCCCTCCATAGCCTTTCCCTTTCCATTTCACTATTTCTTCCTTCCTTCCTCCTCCTCCTCCTCTTTCTCTTCTTCCTCCTCCTCTTCTCTTTCCCCTTCTGTTTCTTCCAGTATCTCTCCTTCCTCACCTTCCATTTTGATTCTTCCCTGTGTCACACCTCCATTTATATTCCATCTTTTCGTCTTCTCTTCCATTCGTTACTCTTTTCACCTCTTCCTCCTCTTCTACCCATCCTATACCACTAATAATTTCTACTCACACTATTTTCATTTCACCATCTTTTCTTCCATTAACTTTTACCCTTCTCTCGTCTTCCCTTTGGTCCATTCTCTTCCCACTACCTCCTCTCTCCAGTATCTTCTTTCCACCACTCCTCTTCCCCTTCGTCCAAACTCCACCATCTCTTCGTTTCCAGCCATCTTCTTCGACTGTAATGAGTGGTTGTTGGAGAGGATTCTTTTTTTTTTTTTTTTTTTTTTTTTTTACTTTACTTTCCCTCACCCCAGTAGACGACAGTAGTTAGCATATAGCAAAACCAAAACAGCCCTCACAAGTACCATTAAATTACGTCTGTTGCTATATGAAAGTTCTATGTATTCCTCTGTTATTCCTCCCTTCATTATCTCCTCTTCCTCCTCCTCTGCACCGTTCTCTCCACAATCACCAACTCACTCCCCCTCCTCCTATCACCTCTCTCCACCATCTCCAACACCTGCTACTGAATCCACCATCACCATCACGCACCACCACCCACATCACACCACCACCCACATCACACCACCACCCACATCACACCACCACCCATATCATCACCACCAGACCATTCGAATCAGCTGCATCCCACTCCTGCCACCCATGCAGCGGCCAAGACGACAGGAAGTGAATACCGTAATAATGAATGTGGAAAGTGGTAGTAAGAGGGAAAGTTGTGTACACGTGTTGATGGTGATAGTGTTGTTGTTGTTGGTGGTGGCAGGTGTAGCGTAGCGGTGGGTAGGGAAAGTTGGAGGGTGGGTGGATGGTGGTGATGCTGATGGAGGAGGATGTTATGGTGGAGGATATGGTGGAGGATGTGGCGGAGGAGGATGTGGTGGTGGAGGTAGGTGTGTGTGTGTGGTGTTGATGCTGATGGAGGAGGATGTGGTGGTGGAGCTGGTGGTTGATGGTAGAAGTGGTCATGGTAGTAGTAATAATAGTGGTAGTGGTTGTGTGTTATGGTCGTGCCAGAGAGGAAGTGGATGGGTGCAGTGGTCAAGGTAGTTAATAGTGATAGTAGATGAACTGGCAATAGTCTAAATGGTAGTGGTAACAGAGTATAGGTATTGGCGGGTAAGGAACATAACTTTAAATAGTAATAATGATAATGGTAATAACATAGATAATGATAATGGTAATTGCAGGAATACGAGTAGTGACAATGATACAGGCTGATATAGTGACAGCGGCAACTCAGATAAATAACAGTAACAGTGCATGACTAAGGTAACAGTAACAGTGCATGACTAAGGTAAGAGTAACAGTAGTGAAAGTGGTCACAGTGGAGTCAGTAATAAGTATAGTTTAGTGGTGGGGGGTTGTATTGGTGAGGGTGGCAGTGGTGGTGAGGGTGGCAGTGGTGGTGAGTGTGGCAGTGGTGGTGGTGGTGGTGGTGGTGGTGGTGGTGGGTGGTGGTGGAGGACGTGACAGGTGGCCAGAGAATTTATAAGTGTCATACAGGTGAGGAAACTAATTAGGTTTGTGGTGGACATAGTGACTGAAAGTACCGTATATGTAATGTAGCAGAGGATGGGAAAGTTAACAGTAGTGGTGTTAACAGGGGGAGGGGGGGGGGAGATGAGAGTGGAGGGGGGGGGAGATGAGTGGAGGGGGGGGGAGATGAGTGGAGGGGGGGGGGGAGATGAGAGTGGACATATAGAAATTATAAGATCATTCACTTATAATACTAGATAATTATTAGGCTTGTTTATTTTGCCAATCACAGAGTCACTTAGTAGCCCATTCACTATAGTACTTCCAGAATAATGTCTAGTCTCTTTCTATAGCCTGTGTAAGAATTCCTGTTGTCAACTGTACAACAAATTTTAATTAAACAATAACAAACCAAGGTGAGTAGAAATTGCCAGACGACTGAGGAAAGTGAGAGGAAAGATAAACAGATACAAAAGAAGAGTTGGCAACAGTGTATACAGCGAGGAGGGCAATGCATGTGGTGAGTGTACAAAGAGACAACTTAACCATGGGAAGCAGAGAACCAACCAAGCAAGCAAGCACACACACACACACACATACAGACAAACAAACACAGCAGCAGCAGCAACACGAGGAAGGAAGGAAGGAAGCAGAACGTGTGATAAAAAGCGTACGTAGGGGAAAGACGACAATCAAAAGTGTGGAAGAAGGTAGAAGGGGAAGAGAGGAAGTCTGTCCGGAAGCAATGTAAGAAAACTCCAAGCAAACATGTGATGAAGGATTATACGAGGGAAAATGGAAGGAAAATTACACGAGGAAAAAGATGATGCAGAAGATTATTATCACGACGAAAACACGACTAAAACACCCAATGAAAACAGAGAGGAAAAGAACGAAGGATAGAGAGAACAATAAAACTAAACAGTTAGATGAATGGACAAATAAACACACACAGAAAGAATCGGGGGTAGGGGAGGAATGGAAAGGAAACTGATATAGAGAATAAAACACACAAAATATCGAATAACAAAGGAAAATAAGAACACTAGTGTACAGGGACAAAGAATAAATAATAAAATGAAATCGAAAGGGAAGAAAAATACAGAAAAAATAAACAGACAATTCATCAATGAAAAAATTCAGAAAATCCCAAAATACGATATAAAACAACACATACAAATCTACAATTAAAAGAAGGAAAGAAATTAAGGAAACAGAGAGGGTGGAGGGCGAAAAAAAACTAATTAGGAAAAGTGAAATGAAAAATTACATGGACTAATGTGGCAACTTCAAGGAAACAGAAGGAAACAACGAAGGAAAAGCAAGGGTGAGGAAAGCCAAGTGTGTGTGTGTGTGTGTGTGTGTGTGTGTGTGTGTGTGTGTGTGTAATCTAGCGGCCTCAGCCTTGACTCCCTCCTTGCCACTGTGGAGGAGAAAGTGTGCGAGAGAGAGAGAGAGAGAGAGAGAGAGAGAGAGAGAGAGAGAGAGAGAGAGAGAGAGAGAGAGAGAGAGAGAGAGAGAGAGAGAGAGAGAGAGAGAGAGAGAGAGAGAGAGAGAGAGAGAGAGAGAGAGAGAGAGAGAGAGAGAGAGAGAGAGAGAGAGAGAGAGAGACAGACAGACATATAGACAAACACACACCTGTCACACTTCCTGACATACCAACTCTACTGATACACATTGTCCCTCACACCTCACTTGCATATCTTTCACACATCACTTTTATCACCTTTCTCACCTCCTTCATTCTATCAAAAAAATAAAAACAACTCCATTTATTATTATCCTTATTAAAGTATTCCTCACACCATTCTCATCTTCACACACACACACACACACACACACACACACACACACACACACACACACACACACACACACACACACAATCACTTTTGAGCTACACGTCCAGCAAATCAATTTAACACCGACATTTGCTTTGGTTTTATCATACTTTCCCAATGACTTAGAATTATGACTCATTGTTTCTCACACTTCACTGATCTTGCTTTCTTCATAAATTTCCAGTCCATAACTCATTCTATTCACTCCACACACACACACGTTCACTCATAACTTGTCCATCCACACCTGTTGCCCTTTCATACACATCTGCTACACACATTCCATCACACCTCACCAATCACTTGCCTCTTACCTCATTTTTTATCCTGTGTTCCTCACCTCTCATTTTACTCTCCTTTGATCAAGTTTTTCCTCGCCTCACACCTTTTTTATTTACCTTTATTTTTTTTTCACATTTTCGTAACTCCAGCAACTCCCTGTTAACTCTACCTATCCACTATATCTTCACACCTACACTTAACACCTACTATACACACATACAAACACACAACACAACACACCACCTATTCTTACACCTCCACCCACTCTATCTTCACTCCTGTCACACTTAACACCTACTACATCGTACACACATCCATACAAACAAACACACACCTTATTCTACTTCTATATCACCACCCACTCTATTTACATTCCTGTCACATCTAACACATACATACATACAGACACACACACACACACACACAGCACACAATCTTATCTCTACCATCCAAGACTCCTAAACAATAACACTATACGGAACTTACAATGACACTTTTTTCGTTGCTTCCAGTTTACAAGGACAAATACAACGGGTTCAAGGAGTTACAGGAGAACGAAGATGTTTTTATGCGTGTGTGTGTGTGTGCGCGTATGTGTGTGTGTGTGTGTGTGTGCGTGTGTGTGCGTGTGTGTGCGTGTGTGTGCGTGTGTGTGCGTGTGTGCGTGTGTGTGTGGGTGTGTGTGCGTGTGTGCGTGTGTGCGTGTGTGTGTGTGTGTGTGTGCGTGTGTGTGTGTGTGTGTGTGTGTGTGTGTGTGTGTGTGTGAGGGAGGAGGACGGGAGAAGAATATAATATCACATACATAAAATAAAAACCTTAACACAACCAACATTATACCTATATATAGAAACTCTGAAATGGTTAGAGCTTCCACATTATAACCAATACCACAATCACAGACACGAACCACAATCATAATCCCACACACACAACCCCCCCCCCCCCACACACACACATCCAGTTACACACCACAAACCACACACGTACAGTACAGCTATACTTTGCACTCTTCTATATATGTAGTTAATTCACTCCAACCTTCCTTTATACACTTTGCACACACAACACCACATTACACAACCACAACAAACCCTACATAAACAATCACAGTCTCTACCACATTTTTACGTTAGTTTCTCTGCGTTAACTCTCACCACAGATCTCTCTCTCAATTCTCCTTACTATATACTACATCATTATCATCATCATCTTCCCTTGCTCAAATGATCACGCCGCCTCCTCCTCCTCTCCTCCTCCTCCAGCCTCTTTTACTCACCCATATTCCCACATTCAGGCTATAGTTTCCATACACACCTTCCAATCATCTACCTCCCCTATATCAAACCATACATACAGTCAGTCACCCTTGTCATCCCACCTCGCAACACCTCACCACACATTCACTCTTATTTATCTCCCTACACCACACAAACAAACCATAATCTCACCTCCCTTACACCTCACATACTCACTCACCCTTCGGAACCTCACATGCCTATATTCTTCTCATCTCCCTAAACCTCACAAACATTAATCTCATCTCACCTACCTACACCTCACGTACTTACTCTTCTCATTTCTCCACACCTCTTTAAAACAGTCATCTCCCCTCTACCTTCTCACAGCACTCCACTCCATGCACTGCTAACCTCACCTCTCCCTTATCTTGCTATCAACACGAAGGCAACAAAGCAAGCATTCTCAAGCACACTCCCTCCTCCTCCTCCTCCTCCTCTTCCACTACAACTACTCCTCCATTACACACCTACATACAGACTTGGGTTTCACGAGCTCAGGAGAAGTATTATATAATTATTATGGCGGATACATAAAAAAAAAATAGACGATATTGAAAATTAATCAGAAGGAAATAAAAATATACAACTCACACTATATAGCTACGGACGAGAATTTTTGAGTTTCACAGTCTAGAAAGTGTACTAAACCCAAATTGAACACACACACACACACACACCACAACAGGCCAAGTAAGTACACCATCAGAGGAGATTACATCCATGCAGGGTAAACACACTCTTAACTTTCCACACCACAGGGTCGAGTTTCCCTTATTTCTTCCCGACCTTCACCAGCACTTCATTCCTATACAACTCATTTATTTATGTATTTATTTATGTATTTATTCATTTATCTGTTTATTTTTTACACGATGGTGACAAAGGACGACCCGACCCAGGCACCCTACTTCCATAAAACAAAAATCATAAACATAAATAAAAACAAAATTCTTAACAATGAAAGATGACAAGTTCTACAATTTCATTCCCTACCTGACCCAACACTATTAATCTTTATCATTGTTCAAAAAGTTTTAAAATATATCACCATTAATTAAACCCATGAACGAACAACAATTGCTGCTGCGGGTTAAGGGAAAAGTATAAACAAAAATAAACCTGGACCAACGCTATACGAGTTAGTTACCTTGTCATATGTAGAAATTTCCCGTCTCATCCAGGGGTTAAATGGGTTAATGCTGTCTCTTGTTGACGTCTGATTGATTGATTGATTTGTTGATATTAAGCACCGCATCAGCGAGGTCATTTGGCGCCCGAGGAAGAAGGTGATTGAGAGATTGGGCAGTGAGTAAAGTAAGTATAAGTTGTTGGCAGTTGGCAAAGTGGAGTCATGTGAACGTGAGAATACATTTTTTTTTTTTTAACTTCCACCAATTTACAGACTCATTCCGGCCTGATATCGATCGGGTAAAGAAGCCGCTGACAGGTCTAATAATCCGGAGTCCCAGTTTTACGAGTCAGATAACCAGCCTATCGGTACACTTATATACACGAGCAGGTGTTACGTTCCTCCTTCAGCTATTTTGCTAATCTCAATATAAAGAACCTTGTGAAATCTCTTAAGTTAAATAAATATGGTAAGATGTTTTGTTTGAGTTTTATACATTATAGTATCACATTCCATTAATCTTTTTTTATATATAGCTCAACTTGGAAGCTTGCATGCGAAAAAAAAAAATCAAGAAATGTTGTACAAATTCCATAAAGATATGAAAATGATATGAAGAATAATTATGTACCTGAAATCATACACCGACCTCAGAAAATCCTGAAAATGGAGTAAAGGAAAGGAAAGGAAAGAAAAAATAATGGTGTCAGGTGATATAAAGGACAGACAGACATACAGACAGACAGACTGCAAGCAAGACGGAAAGGGAAAACAGACAAGTTGCACACGGACTATTTACTCAAACGTCCACCACTTTCCTTTGGCCTCCACACCGACCCAACCATCCGTCCATCCATCCAACCATTCATTCATCCGTCCATCCATCCAACCATTCATCCATCCGTCCATCCATCCAACCATTCATCCATCCGTCCATCCATCCATCCATCCACCTGGAGCCTCGGTCGACTTACACACGAGTGCTTGCAAGTCGACACTCACACAACCGCTCAGGTGTGTGTGTGTGTGTGTGTGTGTATGTGTGTGTGTATGTGTGTGTGTGTGTGTGTGTGTGTGTGTGTGTGTGTGTGTGTGAGAGAGAGAGAGAGAGAGAAAGAGAGAGAGTGTGTGTGTGTTTAATTACGTTTGTATGTATGTGAATGTGAATGTGTGTTTAGTATATGAGAGAGAGAGGGAGATAGAAAGAGGGAGATAGAGAGATAGAGATAGATAGAGAGAGGACTGTTGTGTTGAGGGTAGGTAGGGGAGGGTATGGGGTTGAGGTACAGACACAAGTGATGCTGTAAAAACCTGCCCTTGGTTATAATGACCCGTTTGTATTTCACCAGGTGCCTAAGTACGTCATTGTGTCGTCAGTCTGTGTGTTTAGTGTGTGTGTGTGTGTGCGTGTGTGTGTGTGCGTGTGTGTGTGTGTTTAGTGTGTGTGTTTAGTGTGTGTGTGTGTGTGTGTGTGTATTTGTGTGTGTGTCTGTGTGTGTGTATAATTAGGCTTGTTTGAATTTCTGTATGTATGTATTTGTGTGTGTTTTGACATGGAGACAATAACTACGGTGTGTCCTTGCGTTGGGGGGAGGGAACGCGAGGAGAAAGCGTAAGGGGGTGCGTAATGATGCGTACCATTCCCCCCCTACCCCCACCCTCACCCTCTATTCCTCCACCTTACTCCCATCCCACCACCAGTTCCAGCTCCCCCCCCCCCCTCTCTCTCTCTCTCTCTCTCTCTCTCTATCTCTCTCTCTTTCTTTCTACTTCCCCCCTTCCATATTCTCTCCTTTCTGTCCCCATCCTTCATATCCTTACCCTTACCATAACTCCACCTACAGTACTTCCTTCCCCTCTCTCACCAACCACCACTTCCTTCCTCTTATGTTCCCTCCCTCACCACCTCCTCCTCCACCACTAACACCACCACTACTATACTTACTTACTTCCTCCCTCCTTACCTACTCCCTCATCAATCATCACTACCTCCCTCCTTACCTACTCCCTCACCAATCACTACTCTACCTCCCTCCTTACCTACTCCCTTATCCTCCCTCACCAATCACCACTCTACCTCTCTCCTTACCTACTCCCTCATCAACCACGACTTCCTTCCTCTGCCTATAACGTACCTATTCCGACTTCCTTCCTCTTTCTCTCTCTCTTTCCTATACATACTCCCACAAGAACCAAACAACCTCCCTGCCAACCCAACAACCCCTAAATAATTACGCCCCTCGTCCCACTGTCAGGGTCTCCTTCCTCTTCTCTTCGGTTGCCCAACACTCGTACACACCATCAGACAACACAAGGGGTGAAAGTCTGACTGCCTCGTGTTCACTACAGTAATTACTATTAAGCTATGGGAACTCACTCAACTCAACTCTTGGGGGTCACAGTCAAATGTCATTATCATCCACTCACGATTAATTTGTTGGCAACTGTTTATTCATTACGAGAGAGAGAGAGAGAGTTGTAGTTGTTGTTTGGTTTACCAACACCTCCAGAAATAAGGGGGGGGGTGGAGTGAGCCTTTGACTTTGGCGGCTCACCAGTGAGGCTACTCTGAAGTGCGAGAGAAAGAGAGAGAGAGAGAGAGAGAGAGAGAGAACTAGTTTCCTGTAGTCCCCCCTCCTTTTCCTCCCCTCATAACCAGGAATGGCAGTCGGTCAATAATTCAGTCTGTGTGATAACAAGTGCAAAGTCACGTTCCCGTCTTGCACACCTGCTTCTCCCTCTCTCTTTTCCTTTGCCTCTCCCGCTCTCCCTTCCTTCGTCTCTCCCTCCTCCTCGCTCTTCATCTCTCTCGCTGTCTCTCACCACCTCCTTTCGCTGTCCATCCATCTCTCTTTCGTTTCTATTCAATATTCTCGTTTACTCTCTCTCTCTCTCACTTCCTCTTTCTTGTCCCTCCTCCCTCACTTCCAGCCAAGAGTCAAGCCCCAGTCTCACCCCACCCTCAACTTCCCACAATCTCGCCTCTCTTCTTTTTTATTCGCCTTCCTATACTTTTTCCATCAGCCTCAACCCATAATCAACAATTGTCCTCTCTCCTAACCCGACATTTCATTCCCCACGCATTCCACTTCCATCCAGGCGTTGTTGTCATTATGGACCCAGAAGTCACACCTTGTGTCCTGTGTTATTATTTGGCACGACGGGAAACAAAATGAGAATTCCACTGACAGAGTTCTTGAGAAAAAAATGTAAAAAATAAGAAAAGAAAGAAAAATAATAAAAAGAAAAAATCACACACCAATAACCCTGAGAAGTCGAAGCGTGAAACTTGAAATAATATACGGTATATAGATCCTTATATAATGCCAGAATATGAACAAGTCGGACTACAAAATGAAAGACAGGGCAAGTTTCTGTGACCATCAACATCTTCCCCAAAACAACAACAACAAATACACCACTGAACACTGACTGAAGGGAGGTGTTTCTGACCACTGTTTGGTTTGGCTTGGCTTGGCTTGGCTTGGCTTGGTTTGGCTTGTACCCAGAGTGACTCCAACGTTAGTACTGTTTACTGTTGGTTGGTTCGGGGAGACCGTCTTTTTTTTTTTTTCCTGGCATTAACACTTCTCCTGGTTTCAATCCAGCCATATCATTACTAACTACATCTATTCTTCTTAAAATTTTGGACGTCAGCAGTGCCTCTTTCCACCTCCATTAAGAGTCTGTTCGTTGTCAAAAAAATAATAAAAAAAAAATAATAAATAAAAAAAATCGTAAAAGACTTCTTCCTCTGTTTAAGGTTTAGAAGTTCCAAGGTAGGCAAGTAGTGTTGTGTTGATGCTGCTGCAGTGTCTTGTCTTGTCTTGGGATGATGGCTCGCTGGTCAGTTGTAATGCACGTTTCTCTGTCTCTCTGTATTTTTGTTCTTGCCCGTCATCTCCTTCCCATTACCCAGTCACTCTCCTACTTCCTTCCCACGCCACGCTGCGTCTCTGTCCCTCACGCCTCCCACACTTACACTACCATCCGCAATACCACTCGTACCTCCACTACTACTACTACTATTCACATTACCAATAGTACCTGCACTACGCCAGCGCTAACATCCGCACAACCACTACCATTTACATTATTACTAGTACTGTACCTACACCACCACTAGCACTACCACTACTATCCACATTACTATTATTACCTGCACTAACAAAGGTACTATCATTACCATACACACACTCTCCTCCTATCATTATCATCCCCTATTTTCCTTCCTCCTTCCTCCTCCTCCTCCTCCTATTCCTCTTCTTCTTCCTTCTCTTCTTCCTTCTCCTCCTCCTCCTCCTCCTCCAGATCTCGTGCAGTAAGGCGGCCACATTTGGTCTTTGTTTGGGTTAGCCACACAGGACGTAGGGCAGGGCCAATTGTTCTCTCAGGTCGCCAAGGGACACTTTCACACCTCGCCTCAAGTGGACCAAGGAAGGAAATGAATGGGTTTGGGATAAGAAATCTAACCACTGCTACTCTAATCATCGTCACCAGAAAATTACAATACCGTACCACCATGACCCTCTCGCTGTCCCCCAAACTTATAATATTATTATTGTTTTTGTTTTCTTATTCTGTCTAAGATGTAGCCTACTTGTTCTTTCATAACTTTATCTTGGCTTTTACGGTAAATGCATAATGTAATCCAAGACAAATCACATTAAAAAAAAATCACAACTACGTACTTATCTGCAAATTAGAAACAACGAAATTATAAACAACTGAATGTAGCGAAATGAATGGAATCGGGGCACGAACACCAGGGTAATAAAAACACACAACACTAGACATTCGGTGGCTAATTGGGGCCAGAGAGCACAAGGCTGTTTAAGGGGTAATTCTCCTGTTGGTAAATTGTAAAGGCTACCGAATCCTCCAAAACAATACCAGAAAACAGACGCCCTCGATGGAACAAATAGGGGTTCTGTTCCGTGGCATAGTTTGGAGGAATCAACAAAGACCTTCCACATCACCAATAAAAGATTCACCCCCCTTTAAGGAGAGACATACATACGTGTCCTGATTAAGAGAGTTGTCGGCACCTTGTCATCCGAGTGAAATTTCTACTTGTGTCATCAAATCGCGTGCTTCGTCTCCTTGTTGAAATGCCTTATATGTGAGTTGGTGTGACAGAGTGAGATGTGAGGTGTCCCAGGAGAAGGATCAAGGGGGGCGAGGGGGGCGAGGGGGGCGAGGGGGGCGAGGGGGGGCGCGAGGGGGGGGGGCGAGGGGGGACGTGGGGGGGCGAGGGTAAGTAAGACGTTCTATAATCAATGTACAGATGACCAAACAAGAAACTGGTCCACCTCCACAGCTGTACACGGGAATACGAACGACATTTGTCAATATATTGTCGTATATTTTATGACATCTCGAGACAGGAAGTAAAATGGATATACAAAGACAAAAGTAATGATACACAGAGAGAGAGAGAGAGAGAGAGAGAGAGAGAGAGAGAGAGAGAGAGAGAGAGAGAGAGAGAGAGAGAGAGAGAGAGAGAGAGAGAGGCTGTGATGGTGGGGTGATATGCTTCCAGGAGCAGGAGACACACACATACAGACACGTCACAGCCATCACTCCATCCCTCCCTCACCACACCTCATAACGGAAAACAATGTGTGTGTGTGTGTGTGTGTGTAATAACGACACAACACACACATATACACGGTACATATCACACACACACACACACACACACACACACACACACACACACACACACACACCTGGTCCAACCTCAAGTATGCCTCACACATTCCAGAAGCCGCCAATTCATAGATCAATGGCCGATTTCACAAGAGCTGCAATTATCTGGTTTCTCCCAAAACACACACACACATACACACATACATCAGTCCTCACGCTCTTCCTCTGACAGTTCAGGATCTCCATTTACTATACCACCCATCATGCGGTTACACACACACACACACACACACACACACACACACACACACACACACTCAGCATTCTTTATAGATATCTACACTCAGTACTGTATATATATATTTTTACTTTCGAGCCTTTTTTTAATAGATATCTACACTCAGCATTTTTTATTCTTATTTTATTTTTATTTTTATTTTTTGTGGGGAAAAGCGGATAAATTATATATGAGTAAAATGAATTGGCAAAAAACTCATTGACAGTGAAAAAGAAAGTTGGTATCTGCTTTCTAAAATTATAAAATAATTCAATATTTCTTACAATCAATATACACAATTCAATATACACATTCCACACTTGACTATCAAACTCCCCATGTACTACATCACTAAACTTAATATCCACATTATCCAACCACATCTCAAAGTAAAATATCCACATTCAACAAACATCACAAAGTTTCCTATTCACTCACCAAACACATTTCGAAATTTAATATCCACATTTACCAAACACATCAAAGTTTAATATCCACACACTAAAAATATCACAGTAAATTATCCACAACTCTTCACTCAGTTTTAACGTCCACATCCACCACACACGTATCATAATTAAGTATCCACACACCTCACAGCCATGACCACTACACAGTTCACTAATCACAGAGGTCAGTCAGTCACGTCACTACAAGGTCCAAGTTAGGTCGTTCAGATGTCTACAAACAGCATCAATAGCCTGCATGTATAAATGAATATGCTTTTGTGTGTGTTTGTGAGGGTATGCATTTGTGTGTGTGTGTATATGTGAATGTTTGTGTGTGTATATGTGAATGTGTGTGTATTTGAGTGTGTGTGTGTGTGTGTGTGTGTGTGTGTGTGTGTGTGTGTGTGTGTGTGTGTGTGTGTGTGTGTGTGTGTGTGTGTGTGTGTGTGTATTTGTTGGTGTGTGTATGTATGAATCTGTATGTGAGTCTGTATGTGAGTGTGTATGCGCGTGCGTTTGTGTGTGTGCGTGCATGCGTGTGCATGTATTAGGAGAACAGGTAGGTGCACCACACACACACAGTACAGGTAAAGAGTAAGAGAGTAAATCCAGGTAAGCTTCCCCTGCACATTGACTCTTGAAGCTCACTATCAACACCTCAGTTGAAATTCCCACGCTCCACACAGGCACGCACTCAATTCTCACACTCAATGTTCTTTCCTTTTTTCTATTATCCACAATCTCACTTATTAAATCACACTTCTTTGATTCACTTTATCGTAACAGTTGTGAGTATTAAATTGATGAATGTAATATATTCCCTTTCAACACCACAACAGGTAATATAAATTCAGTATAAAAAAATAAAATAAACGTCGTCTAACCTTATCACAAAAGCATTAGCGATATAAACTGTAAGCGTCACTGAAGAAAATACACCTTTATCGGCAAACCATAAGGTACAGTTGCCAAAACATGAATTGCAAAACAAATCTTGATGAAACATTAACAATATTATCTTCCACAGCTATTTGTAGGGACCATAAGTATGTAAATATAAAAGGAAATATACGTTCCCTTTTCCATTACAAACTTATGATCCATACAAAAAAAACTATGGACATTAATATACTAAACATTCCATCAAAAGTTGTCGCTATTCATATTTTGGCAACTGTACCAACCAACCTATATAAACTATGCAGAAAAATATATTAATTATACCAAGAGACTATCATGTCGGCTAAAAAAAAGGTTAGAGGAATGAGTACCCTTCAATACAGACAGTGTAATGGTCGTGGACAGAATCATACTACAAGACCCACCACTGTATGAGGTAGAGAAGCACAGTGGGGGTTTAACTAAGAGAAAGGAAGGTGTGGATGGTTTATGCGAATGCCACGGCCCTTACAGGAAGCCAAGCGTGACAGGCAAGGTGGCGGCCATCACACACACACACACACACACACACACACACACACACACACACATACACACACACACACACACACACACACACACACCAGGGAAAGGCAGGAAAGAAATACAAGAGCGAGGCCAAGGCGGATACCTGTTTTCTTTTTTCCCACCTTTTTTTCTGGGATTCGACACCGGGACAGAAACAGGACAAGTCTGAGGTGCAGCAAGTTCACCATAATGTGATAAAAAAAATGATAGTGTAATAATTCCGAGGAAAACTAAAATTGAATCTTCAGTTTACATCTACCTGGCGTTTTCAGCTGTTTCGGAGGTGGTAAAACAATAATGACGATATTAATAAAAATAATAATAACACGGTTAATCATAAAAATAATTATAGCATTATTTTCTCATAAATTACAAATGAAGACTATTATCATAAGATTAACTCGAAATCAAAGACAAATTATAGTGCACTCTATTGGATATTGATATAAACATAACCATCGTTTTTTTCTTCTCGTATCAATCATATTTTCTTGACGCTTCACATTCGAGTTTATAATTTGGGGGAAGTAAACAGAGCAGGAAATCAAAATAAAATAAAATAAAACCCTGGACCAGAGGCGAGACGTGTTGGAAGAAGGCGAAACAGAACACACACACACACACACACACACACACACACACACACACATCAGTGGCAGGTGTAGGCGGACGTGATGGTGTTGAGTCACATAAGGACCACCCAACACATGCACCACCAACACCACCACACAGCCCTATATGGACCGCCCCCTTGCCCCTTCATGCCCCACAACCCACATTTATCTTCATCCACACATTCTTAAATCCATTACCTACCCACCACCATCGTCATCGTCATATATTTTACTCTCAATCTCATCCACTTCCATTCTCACATCCTTCAAGCTCACCCACTTCCATTCTTACATCCTTCAAGCTCACCCATTACCATTTCATCCACATTTACCATTATCCACCCACTCTCACATCCATCGATCACCTACCCTCAATTTCATCCACTACCATCTCACCCACATTTACATACATCTATCCACTCTCACATTTATTACTTACCCACCAACACGCCCACCACCCCCAGTACAGTTCATCCATCACCTCCTACCAACCTATCCCCACATCCAAAAAATCATTCAACCACTCATCCTCGACAGTCATCCATTGTTTATACAGTTACAACCACTAGCAATCCTAAAACACCATCACCAATACCACCATCACATCCATTACTACCTATACCACCATCCATAGTCATCCAACCAACCCTCATCTACCCTCATCCTTTATTCAGTCATCCAACAACACTGGCTCTCACCCTCATTTATCACCCAATAACACCACCCACCCTCATTCATCATGCACCCCAGACATCACCCTCACCAGACCAGATAATCAATAACAGATGAAACAAAAAAATTAATCTATTCTGGACGTGAAAGGAAAAAACAATGTCTGTGATTCCTCGTTTCTCTGTTTGTATTCCGGGAACCCTAACGTTTCACACACACACACGCAGACACACACACACACACACGTTCACCATGACATCCCCTCCCTTGTCCATTTTCACTTACACTACACAAATGCCAACATAATAATACAGTTATTTCTTAAACAACAGCCGACGACTTTTGTTTATTTCTTATTACCACCACATGATTTATCTGGCAGAAGGAAGGGGGCATTATATTTTATTCTAATGATACATAACTATTTACTCAGATACAACACCACAATTCTTAGATAACAAACTGGGACTAATAGGGAAATGTCAAGCAAACCCACGTAATCAAAGTGCTAATCTAAAAATACACACAAGTAGACACATATATGGACCTCTGACATCTCCAGCATACAATACACACACTACCAGTCACGTCGTCCCACTCAGACACAAATGATAATCACCGTTCCATGCTAAATAAAAACCCTGGTAGTAACTTCAGTAAGGAGAATGTATGAACCCAATTAAATACCAACAAGGGTAGATAGTTAGTTGTCTTGTCCACCAATGTCCCTTCACCCATATTTGATCCCAGTACAGTCAAGTTCACAATGTTTGGTTGGTGTCTTGTCTCACCTTTAGTAACTCAAAAGTACATGGATTCGAAAATGTGCATATGTTTTTATAGAGGGAATGCGATATATTGTGTTGACATTCGTATTATAAATGAAAGCTTACTCAGATAGTCAAGTTTAAGAATTAAGTTTAACAGTCAGAGCTGAGAGAGGAGTATAGGGTGTGGAGAAATTTTTGTCCCTGTCGTCATGTCCAGTGTTCAGAGACTTTATCTTGTTTATGGGAAAGTTGTAAGTTGGCGGGACACGAGCTCCTTCTGTCTGTTACAACAATTCATTAACTATATAAGAACATACATATTTTAGCATAATGTTGTAACTTTAATGTTTAATAATCGGGCGATATTTTTCCAAGTACATTTTCAACAGACGTAAGCTGTTGTCTTCGGATCTATTTTAAATATGTAATCTTTAGACTGCTTCCCTAAAATAAAAATACATAAACAAAAATAATGACCTATAGTTAGTCATCAAGTTTACTTCATCAGTCTACAATACCAGCTCCCTTGTTCCCTCAGTCTGTTTCTCTATCTTACTTTTTCCGTCTCTTTTCATTAACAGTCTCTTCCTCCAACCTAAACCGCTAATTACTCCTCCATCTTTCACCCACCTCCTGCCTGCTTCTCTACATAATATTATACTCCCTAGCCCCCTTCCCCAACCCACATCATCTGACTGTTCTTTGGATCCTCTCGAGTGGAAAGTGAAAGCTGCTGGTGGTAGTGGTGGTGGAGAGAAAACTGAACCATAAACGCCTGCTTCCTGTCCTCCTGCCATACGAGACGACCACCACCACGGAAAATAATCAAACCAACTCGACTTAATCCGGGAAAACTATCACTTACAGCCCTCACACTGCGACAATCACCTGTTTAAATTTCAGACTATAAATATTTTCTAGATAGCAGAAACGCAAATATTTTACACTGTCAGGATTGTATGTAGGTATTTTTCCCAGAACGATTTTTATCTCGCTGTATAAAATATTCCATTATAACATTTGTAAAAACTGAATAGCCCTGAGACGATACCGATGCCAGCAGTTTAAAGGTAAATATAATCGAAAAAAAAAAAAATGGTCTGCATATAATAGGAGGTGCAACTCACAAAAACGACGACCATTTCCTTGTTATTACTAACTCGACCGTGGTTATTACTATTCTCGAGGAGGGACTAAACAAATCCTTCCGAGTTGCTCTGTTTCCCAGCACACCACTTCGGTCCGGGGGCGACAGAGAGAACTATCTATATCCAAGGCCAATATAATATCACTTCCCCCAGCTGGAGACTCAATTACTGAACCTCTGCATCCAAGATTGAATTCCTCCTATACCAACCTCCCCACTTTTTTTTCTTCTGCCTCGCCATATTTGCATCCTTCCTCACTGACTACCCTATACCTCCTCCTCCTCCATCACGCCTCCCTTCCTTTCATCCCTCCCTATCTCCTGCCTCCTTCTGCATGCCTATACATACCTACCTACCTTACCTTCATTTCTCATTCCTCTCTCCCCTCCCGACCTTCTCTCTACCTACCTATCAGGAATTCTAACCTCACTCTACTTTCCCTTTGTTTATCTCTCCTTCATCCTGCCTGTCTCCCTACTTCACAACTTCCCTCCATCACTACTACTTTACATTGCCTGTCTTTCCTTCTTTCTTGTATGTCACCTCCTCTCCCTTCTATTATCACCATTATCTCACCCTTCCTGCTTGCCTGCCTTGTTTACCATCACTTCCATGTTTGTAATCCCCTCCCCCCACCTCTCACTCTTCTCTCTTGTCCCCTCCATCATCCCCACACCCACCTCCCTTCATCCCCACACCCTTCCTTCACCCATTTCTCCCTTCTTCCCCTCCACTCTCTCCTCCCATCATCCCCACCACTCCCTCATCCTTCCACCCCTTCTAACCCATTCCCCCTTCTTTACCCCCCCTCGCCCCCAACCCCTTCCTCCCTGGTACGTCACTCACCGGCCATTACCACCTCAATCAACACCCCGGGGGACACAAAATTACCTTCGGGGAACTCAACTCAACTCAACTCTCCGCCTACTCGACGCTGGCAAAAACAAACCCTCCAGGATTTACTTTTTTTATTTCTATCTAGTATTTTTATTATTGCCGACGGGAAAGGCACACGTGGGGAAGGACGCCGTGACCGGAAACTGTGTGGTGGTGGAAGGTGGACCCAGCGAGAGTTGTTTCTCGAAATAATATTTGGACTATTTTGATTGGTTAGTGCTAAAAAAAAATCACAACTCGTATTATCGTTCTCTTCCCAAAGTAACTCAATAATTTCGTTCACATTTCATCATAACTCAATATTTTCATAGAGTAAATCAAAGTCCTCTGAATATATTTTTAGGGTTTCGTATGGTTGTGCAGTAAGAAAACTTAGTCAGGGTTTGGGGAAGCACACTACTATTTTTTGTGAGAATATTGTGTTCATATAATGCGTCTACAATAATATCAGCGGAAATAGTTCTAGACAAAGTTACCGGATATGAAGAAGTGCCGGGTAGTCATAAAACATAACATAAATATACTTTTTGTTGGGGAAAATAATGCCAAAAAGAGAGAAAGTAAAAAAAAAAAAAAAAAGTTGAGTCTACATATAAAAATAGCATTACAGTGAGCAGGATAATGTATGTAGTAAATGATAACCTAGCAAACGTTATGTAAAGACTCCAGCTTGTTATACGTTAAAGGAAGAGACGACGCAGTATAGTGTAACCTTGGAGTCCAGATCGTGTAACTCTCCATGACCCAAGTGACCAGAGGACGGGTTCTCAAGTCTGAGGGTTGGTGTGGGGGTGAAGGTATAGGAGATCCTGGAGGAGACAAGGTGAGGGTGTGGCCAGGCGGGGGGAGGGGGATGTCTGTGTGTGGGTGTGAGAAGGTGTGTGGGTGTGTGTCCAGGTGTGTGTGTGTGTGTGTGTGTGTGTGTGTGTGTGCAGGTGTGTGTGAGGTAGGTGTGTGTGTGTGTGTGTGTGTGTGTGAAGGTGTGTGTGGGTGTGTGAGGGTAAGGAGCAGGTTGGATAATAAGAAAGATATTTGTGTGTGCGGGTGTGTGTGTGAAATGAGCATACCTGAGCGCGCGTGTGTGTATTTCATGAACCCAAACTATGACGAACATTAAAACACCACTACTCCTCTTCCTACCACAGACACAACTACAATACCCTCACCAGCCAAGAGAACAAGCAAAATCCAGCCAATAATCCCTTCCAACACCAACAAGTCGAGTCCAGTGTGTTTATAGTAGATGATGACTCGAGTCCATTAGAGAACGTGTAGCCTAAATGCATGTGGTAAAGACGGGGTGGAGAGGAAGGAATGACGGCCGTGGTGATGGATGGTGGGTCTAGTCACTGTGTACTGATTATTTAAGGCGATAGAAGGACAATGGAAGAAGTGGTTCAGGTGTGTGTAACAACATGGGTAAGCAGAGTGGTTATACAAGACACATTTTAAGTAGTAGTTTTAAATTCATTGTCGTATATCTATCTGCTTCACCTTCCACGAGATATATTAGTTTGTAAACGACGTCTGTATATCGTCTTTTTCCCAGGTGATGCTTTCGTCGTCTTGCACACGGCACTGCATGGTATACAGAGGTAGTTTTTGCTGGTGACTGTACCCTCCCAAATCCATCCCTTAACCCGCCTCCTCCTTACACGCGTCAGTGGAGTGGTGAGATGTAAACAGTGGTGGTGCAGACTCATGGTCAATCATTGTACACAACCACTCCACTGGCCCACGTCTTCAAGCACTAACCCACCTCGTCCACCCCACCTCTCTCTCTCTCTCTCTCTCTCTCTCTCTCTCTCTCTCTCTCTCTCTCTCTCTCTCTCCTTCCTCCTCCTCTTTCCATACCCACTCTTCTTCCTCCTTATTTCTTCATGCATATTCTTCCTTCTCTTTTCATATCTATTCCTCTTCCTCTTTTCCTTTTTCCAATCCTACTTTTTCTCCTCCTTCTCTTTCCATACCTATTTTCCCTCCTCTCTTTCTTGGCATCTTCTTTTCTCACTTCACCTCCATCTCCATATCTTTGTGACTATATTACCCTACTCTTGTTTTTCCTATGATTTCCTCCTTGAACTCCTCCTCGCCAATTTGTTCCTCGTCATCCTCAACCTCCAATATCAACTCCTCGACCTCCTCTTACACTCCACCATCACAGCCAACTCTCAACTCTCTCTCACGCGTTCCTTCTGCTCCCACTCCACTCCTCCCCTGACACACACTCCTCGCCTGACCCTCTTCGGATAATCCACTCTATAGCGTGCCGATAAAAAAGGGCATCGCCAAACACACGCCTTCAGACGGATAACCTCGCCAAGCCCTAAAGACTCTCGGCTGTTTTTATCCTTCACATGAATCACCATGCAGAGGACCCTTCTATACCACCACCTCCTCCTCCTCCTCCTCCTCCTCCTCCTCCTCCTCCTCCTCCTCCTCCTCCTCCTCCTCCTCCTCCTCCTCCTCCTCCTCCTCCTCCTCCTCCTTGTCCTGATAACAACACACAGATAGTATTAACGACAGAGGTATGAAAATATGTCCAAGAAAAATAAAGGACTAAATTAAATAACCTATGGAAGTAAATACGAAGAATAAGGGACTAAAATGAATTAAAAAAAAAAAAGGATATAGAAGTAAATAGGAAGAAGATGAGACCAAGGAAAGGCAAGGATACTATAGGACTACACGAAGGCCTATTTGCTCTCCCCAGGAACACCATAAGAGGACCACAATGACCACACCATAGCCATCATCACCACCACTAAAGAGGCTCATCATGCCGCCACAAGTGTTAACAACCAACCAACCAACACCCCACGGTAAAGTCTCTCTCTCTCTCTCTCTCTCTCTCTCTCTCTCTCTCTCTCTCTCTCTCTCTCTCTCTCTCTCTCTCTCTCTCTCTCACACACACACACACACACACACACACCCATCACCTGCTCCTCTCACTCGCCAGGCCTTAATTGTGGCTCTTCTTAATTCACAGGGGAAGGGGAAACAGACAGACAGAAAGACAAAGATAGACAGACAGAGACAGTAAGACGGACAGAGATAGACAGACAGACACAGAAAGACGGACAGAGATAGACAGACACAGAAAGACTGACACTAAATTAGACCCTATAAAAATGAGACCCATGTATCCACCTTCCACCACCATCACCACACAAGTCCTACAACGCAACACAACTGACCCTCACGACCTCTAAGCCGGAATTCCCTCAGCCAATTATATTATTTCATACTGGAAGAAATAATCAGCATTTCCATCTGGCGTGTCTGTGTTGTGTGTTATGGATTATCTCGTTCTTTGAGTTTCGTTATTATGGACTAACAGTAACAGTATACATTTTGCCTGTGACTGATTAGGGTGGCTGCATGGTTGTGAGTGTTAAAAAGATAGTTTATTTCGGGTTTCTTGTAAAAAAAAAATTCTTTGGGTTCCTTTCTCATATCATATTTCGCAATTGAAAAGAGAAAACAAAAGCCCTTCCTTCAATTTGGTATTCTTATACTTCCTTAGTCCACTGTAGGAACATTCCCTTCCACAATACTCAGCCTCTTTTTGTCTACATGGTGTCACTCTATTCCTATCAAATTTCAAAACCCCATAGATCTTTATTTATTACCTGTGTCTGTTTGTATGGTGTCGCTTTATTCAAATCAACTTCCATAAACCCATAGATCTTTATTTATTACCTGTACCTCCAACCCACTTATGAAAACTTTTAGATCTCCATTCATTACCTTTATCTCTGTTTTCCCTGACTGACACTAAACCTAAATCCCTGCACAACAACAGTATAAACAAGCACAACAACAGTATAAACAAGCACAACAACAGTATAAACAAGCACAACAACAGTATAAATAAGCACAACAACAGTATAAACAAGCACAACAACAGTATAAACAAACAAACAACAGCCCCACCCACAATGACTCCTCCAGTACCAGCAGCTTGAGGGTAGAAGGCCGCACCACACGTCGAGCAGTACATCTTAGAAAGTGGTCTAAGTAAGAGAGCAATTAAACCACCACTGATGACCTTAATGGGGCAATTACGCAAATGAGAGGTGAAAGCTGAGGCCAATAACTTACTGGGAAATGACAGAGGAAAGAAGTCATTAGGTTCCTGTTGCTGGCGTCAACCTTTACAACTACCATCTTTTAATTCAATACGAACAGCTACACACTACTTAAAACAATAAAACACACACACACACACACACACACGTTAATTACCATCTTTTAATTTAATACAAATACCCATAATAGCATAAACATAACAAGGGATGTGGGGATCGAAAAGCCGAGTGTCTTTCCCTCGAGTTATGTCTGACTTTCATTATCATAATAACAACCTTCGAACCAAGTGGATATAAAGGTAGTTCAGGGGATATTCTATTTATTGTTGGTGGACTGGAGGGCTATTGATTCCTCCAAACAATGCCATGAAACAGATCCACATTGAAGTTGTCTGTTTCCTGGTATAGTTTGGAGAAATCAGTAGCGCTCCAATTCACCAACAAAAAAAGAATCTCCCCTTAAGATGAAGACGCGATATCCTGCGGCCACAAAGCTTCTCGCTAACACTGAAGGCCAAGACGAATAATTAAGGTTGGAAGCCGTAAACATAAAACACAACCAAACCACAAAAATTATAACTCCCTTCACTAAAAACTTTCGAAGATCAGGGAATGGAATGTTGGTGCACGACATTGATGAACTAAGGTCAGCATAGTGCATCAATCAAGTTTTTAGGAGGATCGTATACCTCTGATACATTGGGGCACTTTGATTCCTCTAAAGTATGCCAGGAAACAGAACCAGATTGAAAAAAAATAATGGTGGTCTGTTGCCTGGAATAGCTTGGAGGAATCAATTGGTGCAAATTTACTAACACTCTACCTGTAAGTGTAACCTCTCCTCCCCTCCCCTTCCCAGTTAAGTAGAGTGAGAGGACGAGGGTTACCGAGGCACCCAACCACAACGAGTACCAGCTCAACCCGTTCCAGGGCCTTGCGACACCTGAATCCCTCCCTCCCTATAGTTGCTGCCTCCATGAAATAAATATAACTTTCCGTGTAGGCAGGACTGCAGTGCTGACTTCCCTTTCACTGGCTAACTGGCTGCAGGGGAGGGGAGGGAAGGAAGGAAAGAGAGAAGGAAGAGAGAAGGAAGGGAGAAGGAAGGAAGGAAGGGAGGGAGGAAGGTATAGTGAGGAGAAGGAAGGACGGGAAGGTATAATGAGAAGGAAGGAAGGAAGGGAAGGTATAGTGAGGGGAAGGAAGGAAGGAAGGAAAGAAAGGGAGGAAAAGAAGGAATGAAAACAAGGAAAGGAGGGAAGGGAAGGAAAAGAGGGAATGGTGGGGACGGGAAGGAGGGACGGCAGGGGAGGGTTATCCACTACCACCATATCTCGGGGGCAGGGAAGCACACAAATGGGATAATAACGGTAATCAAAATAAACAAGAGGCGGCCGTTTCATAACAAATACAATAGTGTGTGTAATATGGTATTGTGGTGGTTGCAATGTTTCGTCTCCTTTCCTTACAGAGTATTGCATATCCTGGTACATGTCTGTCTCTCCATGCTCTGGCAAGATGAATGCATGTACCAATATTGTGATTTATATTCGAACACAATACATGTTTACTAAGAGAATGTGAATGAGAGATCTCGTCCCATTTATCTCGTCCCATCTATATATTAGTGCATGACGATCACGAAATTATATTATCATGACTAATTCTGAGACAGCGTTTGAAGAATCATGACCAATTCCGAGACGCAGGAAGCAGCGTTTGAAGTTTGGTTTGGTGTTAATAGTATCGGTAACCTAATTTTGTGGTGTACGTACACGGGTTCATGCCTCATAACCCATTGTCAACATTCTAGTGACGCTTACTCAACTCCCTTCAATTCCCACTTCCCACCTCAGGTCAGGAAAGTGTTCTAAATATACTCACTCATATTCTACATACAGTAAGTGACAACACAAATAGTACCGCCCTCAACTACGTGACGTGGAGGGAGCCAAAAGCGTGTGCGTGTACGAGTTGAGTTAAAAATGTGTATCTTTTATAATTTTACTCGTCCTTCAAAAAAAAAAAGTAAAAAATATCGACGATTCTTAATTTTCCATGTAATATTTTCTACATACAAGAGGGAATACAACCAGAAAATATAAGCAATATGGAGTATAAATAGATCAATAATAGAACTAATAATAACACGAAGAGTTTGGGACGATAGAAAGAAATCAAGGTAAAATGAAAGAGTTGATAAATATAGAATAAAGAAAAAATCATGAACGTATACAAACAAGTCTTCTTAATGGTGATAAAAGGTAAACTGGAGATTAAATGATTCCTCCAAACTAAACTGTACATACCACAACACAGCACCTAAATCACGACACTCTGTTTCCTAGTGTACAGTTTGGAGAAAGCAGAAGCCTTCGATATGATAAAACCAGAGGGACCCAAGAGGAGACATTATTCCCCTCAGGACAACCAAACAAACAACAACAACAAACAACAATAAGAGACTCACCACAACCAAAATATGCCCTCAAGACTCTTCCTCCTCCAGGTCCACTCACACACTTACCTGGAAATAGAAAAACAAAAGGTAAATTAGAGCACATTATATTATCAACTCTAAATGTGAGTAACCTGTTATTGTATATGTATCAATACATAAGAATAACACACCGGTCCGGGAATAGGGGGACAGGTTTGGGATGAAGGGGTGGGGGGTGAAGGAATAGGGGGACAGGTTTAGGGTGGGTAGAAAGCCTGTCCCCTACTCCCGCACCCCCTAAATCCACCAGGCCTGTCCCTCTATTCTCGCACCCCATTAAAGGATATCTATACTTTCTATCGTAGATGTGATTATTATAGTTTCAAAATAATCTGAATAATTAACAATGATGACTTATTAACTGCATGATAAACAACCAATTAAGTAATAAACAAAACATAATGACTGATAATGATGACCTATTATGAATATTATTATGAGGATGTCACAATAAACACTTTGGCACACTATAAACGTGATATTATTAGGAGCTGAACATCTTCCACTTGGGGACTAAACTTGTGCCTCAGACTGTACACTTACTCCCTCGTATACAGGTTACTATTAATCCCTTGGGCTGTACACAACACACCTCGCCCTTGTCTTCATCACACCCACACTGCCATAACCTACATAACCTAACCTAACCTACCTACCTTCGCCCACACAACACTATTATCAAAGACTCGTACCCACACTACATACGTTTAGTCCACGTTAATAGTTTGCACGGTTCACATCCTTCCTTTGCTCTGTCCACACCCACACAAGCCATGGAAATCGTGTCCAGCGGTGAAAGTAAACATACCTCACACCTACACACATACAAGATACAGTACCGCCCTTCATAATCATCATCATAATCATCATCATCTTTACTAAGGGTATTTCAATGTTCTATCTTCGTGAGGTCAACAGAAATCCAAGTCAAGTCACCTATCTGTTTATTACTTACCGAAGAATGGACCGATAAATATATAAATAAATAAAAATTAATACGTAAGATAGATAGATAGATAGATAGATAGATAAATAGACAGGCAGACAGACAGAGAGAACTAACAGGAAAAAAAGAGCAGAATAAAAAAAATGGAGAGAGAGAGAGAGAGAGAGATGCAAGAGAGGGAGGGAGGGCGGAATCAGGAAGCTTCAACTTTTCCTACCCTGTCTTGAGTTGCCCCGCCCTGCCCTCATCAGAAGTAGGGGGAGAAGGGAAAGGGAG
Source organism: Petrolisthes manimaculis (assembly GCA_034508575.1). Taxonomy (NCBI): domain Eukaryota; kingdom Metazoa; phylum Arthropoda; class Malacostraca; order Decapoda; family Porcellanidae; genus Petrolisthes; species Petrolisthes manimaculis. The sequence goes on along the minus strand of JAWZYT010003544.1, from coordinate 5,922 downwards.
GGGAGTGAGAAGAGAAAGGGAGGGGGAGAGAAGGACAGATAAAGAAGCAGAGGATGAGAGGACACACGGAGAGATAAACAAGCAGAGAGGGGGGAGTAAGAGGGAAAGAGAAAGAGAGGAGGAGAGATATAAAGAAGGGGAGAAAAGGGAAGAGAAAAGAAGGGGAGAAAGGGAAGAGAAAACCATGTGAGGTGAAGGAAACACGAGGGGAAAGAAAGAAAAGTCTGAAGGCCATGGCACCCAAAAGTTTACTCAGAATCTGCGGAAGTTCTGGACAAATTTCTCACACACGGTAAACTAATAATTATGTGCACTCGTGTTTACACAATGAACCAAACAAAACTCTCAGGGAAACGAGGTAATGCAAACATGTACCCTCTCACCTCTCCCCCTCCCTCCTTCCCTCCCGCTCCCCCTCCCCTCCAACCTCCAAGTCATTTCCTATCTTCTTGTATCTTGTCCCTCAACCTCTTATTAGATACCTATTGCATCTCCTTTTCAACTTTCACTCACATACAATTTTTCTAAGGGATATATGTCCATATTCCTTATAAGATTTTTTTTCCCTTTATCGCTTACAAACACACACACAACACACACAACACACTGGAACACAAACACACACACACCACACTGGAAGACAAACACACACACAATCTCTCTCTCTCTTTCTCGCACACACGGAGGTCACGACGCAACGCTCACCAAAAATAAAGATAATTAAATATATAAAATAAAATAAAATACTAAACAGAAAAGTCAAGTGGTCCCCCTCCCTCCCCTTCTCTCCACCCTCCAGACAATGACAGGATGGGTAGCTGAGGTCACCTTTTTCCTCAGCATCTTTATCACTTTTAGGGTCATTAAGGTGCCAAAAGTGCCCAGTTCTGACTAATATAATGACGGGTAATTACTATAGCCCCTGGGTGGGTCGTTAAGGTGTTTGTTTTGTACTTTATTTTTACACATATATAATACTTTGGTGTGTGTGTGTGTGTGTGTGTGTGTAGAAAAGAGAGGTTTAAGTAGGAAGTAAGTGGGCGAAGGTGTTATTGGGGGTAGAGGTATGTAGAGGAATAAGGGATGCTAAGTGATGTGAGTGTGTGTGTGTGTTAACTATTTCACTCACCTTCACTATCACTCATATCACCAACACATCAGCATCTTCAACAACAATCCTTTCACTATCCTAATTCACCATCATTATCACCATCTTCCACTCTTCATCATTATCACCAACACTTCCTCCTCCTCCCCCGCCTTCTTCATTATATTCACTAACAACAACAACAACACCTTTAGCTTCATCTCTCTCCGTCAGTATCAGTAAACATCACTACTTTCACCTTCACCACGCCATCACCGTTACTATGGATACCATCACTATGGGAAGATGCTATCATATGACCCCATCACGCCTATTGAACTGCGCTCTCTCTCTCTCTCTCTCTCTCTCTCTCTCTCTCTCTCTCTCACGAACACACACACAGTCACACACAATAACTGCAACAAAGTAACTATATTGCTTACGTCAAAATAAAAATATCTAACATCAAAATATCACTTCCTATAAACGTACCACGATCTGTCTGCTTATACTAATGACCACCTGGACCCCGAATACAGCCCCGAAGCCTATACGTCCTGAGCAGCTATAGGAGGTACAACAACACTCACTAAACCCATGTACCGTTTTGATCGTGACGGTGCCTCTGACGTCATCACACAGCCCCCACTCATTGTAGGTGATGCGTTACGACCCAATCACCGTCATCACAACACCATCATCACAACACCATCACCGCCTCCATCACCCACCAGATTCAATCACGACAGTAACCAGGTAAAACAAGGAAGATTCAAGGAAGATTCATTGATGTTAATTTAGTGGTTTTCTACGGCAGTCAGTGTAGATTCTAAATGCTTATTAGTACTTATCGGTAATGAATAAATAAAGTACAAAACATGAGTACCAGTTTAGTTTTCGTGAAAGCACAACAAGTACAATAACCATCACAATACAATAAGTAGTGAAAGAGTTAACTATTCGAATGTAACGAGACGTACTCATAAAACATACGAAATCATTTACACAGTTTACCGTAAAAATGATGAACACTACACGGGTTAAAATGAAAGGTATTGATTGTGTGTTCTTGCCAACCCAGACCTTCTCGTGGCCAGGTGAAGGAAAGAGTAAAATGGAAGAAATATTGGAGGGAAGAAAATAGTGAGAGATAAGGAATGACTGTGAGAAAAGAGGTGGGGATGGGCAGGGAGGTGTGTGTGTGTGGGAGGGGGGGGGGGGAGGTGAAGGTAGGTGGAGGGGCGAAAAAGAGTGAGGTAGGTAAAAGGGTGATGGAAAGAGGCATGAAAAGGAGGGAGGTGGAGGAGTGTGGAAACTTGTGGGAGGTTTGGGCAGGTGAGGTAAGAGAAAGTAAGAAATGAGGAAGGAAGTGAAGCGAACGAAATGATGAAGGAAGCAAAAAAAAAAAAAAAAAAAAAAAAAAGATTGAGAACTGATCAAGGGAGAATAGAGACATGTGGCAAAAAAACTAACAAGTAAAAGGAAAGGAAGGAAAGATAGAAGATGAAAATATAAGTTTGTTGTGAGGCGTACCGGTACTCTCTTACCTCGGTATCTGCAGGAAATAGCTAATTAATTTCACCTGATTACTGCTCACCTGATTACTGGCCTCCCTCCACTCCTCTCTTCACCCCTACCACCCACCCTATCTCTCTCCACATCTTCCACCCACCCACCAACCGCCACCACCCTCTATCAACTACCCACCATCCACTAACCAACACACAGCCATCCACCACCAACACAAACCAAGCTATTACTATCCTCCTTCAACTACCCACATTCCACCACTAACCAACCTATAGCCACCAACCCCCCACCAACTCACCACAAACATTTCTCATTGCTCATCGTCCAGTGGTCCGACCAAGCGCCCTTCCAGACGACCTTCAGAGCTCCCACCACCACCACCACCACCACCACCACCACCACAACAACAACACTGTACTACTGCTACTGTCAGAATCATCATAACCACAGTCATTACCTTTTTACCATACCCATCAATGTACTATCTACTATCAATAACATACCACTATCAAACACTGTATATTCCTGCTACTGTCCGAATCGTAACCACAGTCACTGTGTTTTCACCACACACACCAATGCAATATTTACTACTACTAGTCATCACTTCTCACCACCCAACGAATACTATGGTACTATACCTATCCTCAGCATTATCCCCATTACATAATAATATGTAGATGATGGGATTGCTTTATATCTACATAATTATATATTTCTTATCATGGGATCCAACCACTTCACAGCTCTACACTACTGTACATTATTCTCTATCACTACCACTAACACTATCAATGTTAAAAATTGTTTGTCACAAATGCCGTCATAATGGTATGAAGTGAATAGATGAGTGACTGTGATATGGACTATAAGGAGGAGGGAGTGTTGAGATGTAGTGGATGACAGAGTGAGTGTTGAATGTAGTGGATGACAGTGAGTGTTGAGATGTAGTGGATGACAGAGTGGATGAGAATGAGTGTTGAGATGGAGTGGATGAGAGTGAGTGTTGAGATGTAGTAGATGACAGAGTGAGTGTTGAGATGGAGTGGATGACAGAGTGAGTGTTGGTTCTTTTGGCCAGCCCAGGACAGAAGCAGCTGGAGTGTGTATAGAGGTGGTCATGCCTACTGTTGACTTTGTACACTCGCATACCTACCAAGAAAATCATTCCATGTCCAGGGAAAGCATAAACCCCGAGAGTTTCGAGGTCTTCTACAGCCAGTTTGGGACAATATCACTCACTGTTCTCAACACTGAAAAAAATATTGTCTCTCGGGATCCATGCCTGTCAGTGATGTTTTTTTTTTATACATTTTTTTTTTCTCTCGGTATATAAAAGTACAAGAAAGGAAACACTTCGGGCACACCACCAGGGAACCACTACCCAAGTCAGACAACACTCAGCTTCACCAAACACAACACAAACTTTCAAGGGGGACCTCACAAGTCACAACACAACCAGCGACATGGATTTGCATTAACAGGACCGTAACAAATTCACCCGAGACGATATTCACTCAACTCTTACGGACCACACAGCCTCCAGGCCTAGTCATGTAAGTGTGTGTATGTATGTGTGTGTGTGTTTGAGGGAGGAGTAGGAGGTGTGCAGAAGAAATAAGTGACCGCAGGAATGTGTGAGCACCAAGGGAGGTGAGTGGTGTCTGTGTAGCGGTCACCTCCACAGCACAACACGGTACAGGGGACGTCAACTGACCACCACCTGCAGCAGTTGAGGCCGACGTCGCCACTGAAACCCACGAGACATTCCTAGAACTCCACACAAAACAACACCAATATGTATGACCTTCAAAGAGAAAACAGGAACCAAACCCCGGCTGCTTTAACTGTGAAATATAAACATTTTTCACCTCTATACGAGAGATTACGGATATATGAATCAAATATCTAACAGGAAGAATATAACTATTATAATTTTATCACTATGTATTGCCCGATTATATGATAGGTTTCCAGACTGATGCTGCTCTTTGACCTCTCCTCACCCTGCCTCAACCCTCACACCTTGCCCTTACATCACTATCATCCCTGCTAATATTTCACCCTTCACCCCTGCCTCTACTACTAAAGGGTGCTAAGCATGATAGAAAAAAATGAAATTACTAACAGGAAGCACATTTTATTGTGGGTCTATTTCTCACAAGAGGTCAGTATCGGTGTTCTCTCCATTGGCGTCACGATCAGCTTAAAAACGAGCAGGGTAGGTAGACAAAAGTGGACTAAAAAAAACTCCCGTGTTGAACTCCATTCCCCGAAGCACAACATCGATGAGCTCTCCATCTTGGTACGACTAAATCGAGTTGCAAGAGGTTCAAACTACATCCTTTTCTCAATGTCGTCCCTTCAAGATGGATCCAACGTTTTTTATAGACTGTCGTATAACACAACAGCACACATGTTGATACCAACAAGGAAAAAAGAATGAAATGGACTTTCATATGAGATCACCATCATATTTCTAGTTAGTACAGTATTCGTCCGGCAGGGGGAGGGGGGGGAGGTATCATTATTTGGCACCCTGTATATCACATTTGACCCTTAAATCATTCCTCACTCCCTCAACTCAACCCAACATCCACCTTTACTAGTAGACTGTATGACTTACCACCCCCCCCCTCCTCTCTCTCTCTCTCTCTCTCTCTCTCTCTCTCTCTCCTCTCTCTCTCTCTCTCTCTCCACACACACACACACCACTATATCAGACCATCTCTCTCACGCCCCACCAACACTGTATCAGCCTCGTCCCTTACCTTCTCCTACTTTATCATCCCAAAACACCCGTCCAAGGTCACACAACATCCGTCTTTACATGGCATATCACAAACACCACCACACACCCTTCTAGTCATCTCCTTAAACACTCATTACACCCACGGCTCACTCCTCATTATTATTATATTCAGGCTCAAGACAAATTAGTATATCATCATTACTCACTCACTCTCCTCTTTCTCTCTCTCTCTCTCTCTCTCTGTGTCCGTGTATCTCTCCCCTCTGTGTGTGTGTATATATATATTATATATATATAATTATTATATAATATATATATATATATATATATATATATATATATATATATATATATATATTATATATATATATATATATATATATATATATATATATATATATATATATATATATTATATATATATATATATATATATATATATAGTACTATAATATATATATATATATATATATATATATATATATATATATATATATATATATATAATATATATATATATATATTATAATATATATATATAAATATATATATA